>JACEEZ010021742.1:17500-107500 GCA_016584305.1 Chionoecetes opilio
TGTGTGTGTGTGTGTGTGTGTGTGTGTGTGTGTGTGTGTGTGTGTGTGTGTGTGTGTGTGTGTGTGTGTGTGTGTGTGTGTGTGTGTGTGTGTGTGTTAACGAGACAAAGATAGACTCATAGCTAGACAGAGATAAGAGAGACAAAGCGACTCAATTTATAATCCCAATTCTTCAACAAACCTATATTTCCTTCGCTCCGATAGGCGAACTGTAGACTCCATGTATACAAATAATACGTCGAAAGTAAGGAGGCAGTAGCAGGTTGGTGTGATAGGTAGATAGGTAGATAGGTAGATAGGGAGGGAGGGAGGGGAACTATTGGGGTAGATAGGTAGATGGGGATGGAGGGAGAGGGTGATAGGGAGAGGGAGGGGTAGATAGGGAGCGACAGAGGGGAACCATTGAGGTAGATAGGGAGGGAGGGAGGTAGGGACAGAGGGGAACCATTGATTTGTAAGGCGGATCAGTGTATTTTGTACTACCCTCGTGTCCACACCTACGCCCCTCTCCTCCCGTACGTGCTAAGGGAGCCTCGTGACACACCCACACCCATACACACACATATATATACCTCTAGGGCGCTCATCGGTAATACTTTAACACCTAAAGAGCATAAGAATATAAGGAAGCTACAAGAGGCTGTGAGACATACTACACGTGGTAGTTCCTGTCCAGATTTTTCCTTTGATATTTTAATTCGTCTGTTGTTAGCCATAAAATTACGAAGAAAAGTCCTTTGCTATATGAAATCGTGTTGTTAGCCATACAATTACGAAGAAAAGTCCTTTGCTATATGAAATCGTCTGTTGTTAGCCATACAATTACGAAGAAAAGTCCTTTGCTATATGAAATCGTCTGTTGTTAGCCATACAATTACGAAGAAAAGTCCTTTGCTATATGAAATCGTCTGTTGTTAGCCATAAAATTACGAAGAAAAGTCCTTTGCTATATGAAATCGTCTGTTGTCAGCCATAAAATTACGAAAAGTCCTTTGCTATATGAAATCGTCTGTTGTTAGCCATACAATTACGAAGAAAAGTCCTTTGCTATATGAAATCGTCTGTTGTCAGCCATAAAATTACGAAGAAAAGTCCTTTGCTATATGAAATCGTCTGTTGTTAGCCATAAAATTACGAAGAAAAGTCCTTTGCTATATGAAATCGTCTGTTGTTAGCCATAAAATTACGAAGAAAAGTCCTTTGCTATATGAAATCGTCTGTTGTTAGCCATAAAATTACGAAGAAAAGTCCTTTGCTATATGATATCGTCTGTTGTTAGCCATAAAATTACGAAGAAAAGTCCTTTGCTATATGAAATCGTCTGTTGTTAGCCATGCAATTACGAAAAAAAGTCCTTTGCTATATAAAATCGTCTGTTGTTAGCCATAAAATTACGAAGAAAAGTCCTTTGCTATTTGGAATTGTCTGTTGTCAGCCATAAAATTACGAAGAAAAGTCCTTTGCTATATGAAATCGTCTGTTGTTAGCCATAAAATTACGAAGAAAAGTCCTTTGCTATATGAAATCGTCTGTTGTTAGCCATAAAATTACGAAGAAAAGTCCTTTGCTATATGAAATCATCTGTTGTTAGCCATAAAATTACGAAGAAAAGTCCTTTGCTAAATGAAATCGTCTGTTGTTAGCCATAAAATTACGAAGAAAAGTCCTTTGCTATATGAAATCGTCTGTTGTCAGCCATAAAATTACGAAGAAAAGTCCTTTGCTATATGAAATCGTCTGTTGTTAGCCATAAAATTACGAAGAAAAGTCCTTTGCTATATGAAATCGTCTGTTATTAGCCATAAAATTACGAAGAAAAGTCCTTTGCTATATGAAATCGTCTGTTGATAGCCATAAAATTACGAAGAAAAGTCCTTTGCTAAATGAAATCGTCTGTTGTTAGCCATAAAATTACGAAGAAAAGTCCTTTGCTATATGAAATCGTCTGTTGTTAGCCATGCAATTACGAAGAAAAGTCCTTTGCTATATGAAATCGTCTGTTGTTAGCCATACAATTACGAAAAAGTAACATAATATACCCAATTAGTTAGTGGATAAGGATACTAAACAGGTCATAGGTATAAAACATTGCTTATATTAATTGAAATCGTCTAATGATATCCAAAATACAATGAAAATTACGTTCTGGGCCTCAAGGGGTTAATAGGAAAAAAAAAAAAAAAAACTTTCTCTGCATGTCAACCATTAACTCGCAAACTTGGAGTGTTATAAGATTTTTTTTTTTGTGTGTAAATTAAGGGATTAAAAATTTAGCCGAAGGGGATCCAGCCTTTCTTTCGACGCTTGAAAAAGAATCCAAGCTCAAAGTAATATTCACTCTAAACATAAGGTACGTAGTGTTTGTTAATGTAATGGTGTCGTGCTAAATATCATGACTTTTTTTTTCTATTCATGAGTTTTATAGTATTTTTTAACTTTTTTCTCTTCCTCCTCTTCACGTTTTCTATAGCTATATTTTTCAGTCCGTTTCTCTCACTTTTTCGTAATATTTTTTTCCTTTCTTCGTGCTAAATATCGTTAGTTTTATAATTACTCCTTTCTCTTCCTCCTCCTTGAGTTTTAATTTTGTGTATTTTTTCTCCGTTTCTCTTGCTTTTTTATATTTTTTTGCTTTCCTGTTTTCTTAGTGGTTTTTTTCTTCAGTTTTTCATTTTTTTCGTTTTGCTTTCTTCCTGTTTTCCTTGTTATATTTTTCTCTCCGTTTCTCTCATTTGCTCGTATTATTATTATTTTCTTCGTTAGTCGCGTGTCTGTGAGCACTCGGCGATTGCTTATCTCAGTAATTGCCCTTTAAACGACATGGCTACAAGGTTGGTTACTGTTTACACGACTTAGGAAACAGAAGTCGACACACACACACACACACACACATACATATTTTTCACACACAAACATTCCTATCATTCGGCAAGTCATAGGTTCGAGGTTTACTTAAGCCTATAGAATTTTTGCTGACAAAGTCTATTTCTCTTCATAGACGTGGATTCATGCTACCTAAAAAGAGAAGAAAAAAATAGTGTTTAATTAATTACGAAAAAAATATTCGTCAAATTTGAGTAACAAGACATGTGAGTATTTGAGAGAGAGAGAGAGAGAGAGAGAGAGAGAGAGAGAGAGAGAGAGAGAGAGAGAGAGAGAGAGAGAGAGAGAGAGAGAGAGAGAGAGAGAGAGAGAGAGAGAGAGAGAGAGAGAGAGAGAGAGGAGAGAGAGAGAGAGAGAGAGAGAGAGAGAGAGAGAGAGAGAGAGAGAGAGAGAGAGAGAGAGAGTCACTCAATTCTTGGAAATCAACTTATACTTAGAAATAAAACAAAGTGAGATAATGTCAAAGCGAAGAGCCTATTAGAACACTACACACATAACTTTACTATAACTACTCTACTTAGAACTCTACATGACCTTCTACTTCCTTGACCTTACCTACGCGTGACCTATGACGCGGCAGCCAGGTGGGTTACGTAACTTCCTTATATGGAGCTTCACGTGACATTTCCACCTTTTGATATAAGAGTTCTTGGTTCTTTCTCACGCCCAGATCTTTCCTTGGCTATATAAAATCGTCTGTTAGCCATTACGAAAAATAGTTTAGTATACAAAATTAGCTAGTGGACATGGGTACTAAACAGGTATCACATGAAGAAAAGAACACAGAAGAGAAGACAAAAAAAAAAGTGATGTCGTTTTAAAGAGAAAAATCTAATAATAATAATAAATCTTCAATAAATCATATCAAATAGAGAATCAAATACCTTTTCTTCGTCTTTAACTTCGACAAATACAGAATCCAATGCCATCTCTTCCTCCTTAACGACTCCCTTAACAATCCTTTCTACATTATATAGAATCCAATCCTTTCTCTTCTTCTTATCTTCTACAAATACAGAATCCAAACATTTCCACCTTTTGATATAAGACTAATTTCTTGGTTCTTCCTCACGCCCAGATCTTTCCTTGGCTATATAAAATCGTCTGTTAGCCATTACGAAAAGTAGTTTAGTATACCAAATTAGCTAGTGGACAAGGGTACTAAACAGGTCTTATGTATAAAATATTGCATAGTCACTAAAAATCGTCTAATGGTACCCAAATTACAATGGAAATTACGTTCTGGGTCTCAAGGGGTTAATCAGGAAATCTAAATAAAAAGTGAATAAAGTGAAAAAATAAAAAATCTGAAGTCAAAACTAAAGTGAAATGTGTAAAAAGACTAAGCTATCTGCCAAGAGGAAACTATGAAGTGATATTTGGGACACGTGTTTGTTTATGTTACCTGCAAAAAGTGGGCATTACATTTTCTCCTCCCAAAATAGAAGAGAAAAATAAAGGAGAAAGAAAAAATTCCTCTCGTATTTTACTGAGGTCGCTAAATGGACTAGATATTTTTCATTGTCTTCACTGCATTCTTGACTATCTCTTATTTCTACTTCCTCTCGTATATATATAGGTCGCTGAATGGAATTATCTTTTTTTTCATTGTCTTCACTGCATTCTTGACAATCTCTCTTATTTCTACTCCCACCCATTCATGCGTTCGTGCCTAGCTAGGTGGTCAGGCGAGGGAAGGAAGCTCTGTAGTAGTACACTCTTAGAAAAGAAGGGTAGGAAAAGGGTAGAAAAAGGGTGTTTGTAGTGATGAAATACTGCTACCCTTTTTCTACACTTACAAATATACCCTTTTGCGACCCTAAATATACCCTTTTCCAACCCCAAATATACCCTTTCTCATCCCTCTCGTCTAAAAAGGGTAGATAAAGGGTAGATGAAGGGTATAATCGGCAGCATCTACCCTCCAGCCTGGACATAGGGTATAAAAAGGGTAGTGATGGTGCGATGTAACAATTCTACCCTTAATATACCCCTTATTTCTGAGTGTGTAGGGAGTAGGTGAGTAGGGAGTCTGACCTACAAAATGCTCTACAATAAATGTCACAGCATAGTAGAGTATGAGAGAGAGAGAGAGAGAGAGAGAGAGAGAGAGAGAGAGAGAGAGAGAGAGAGAGAGAGAGAGAGAGAGGGAGAGGAGAGAGAGGAGGAGGAGAGAGAGAGAGAGAGAGAGAGAGAGAGAGAGAGAGAGAGAGAGAGAGAGAGAGAGAGAGAGAGAGAGAGAGAGAGAGAGAGAGAGAGAGAGAGAGAGAGAGAGAGAATAGGAAGGGTGTTGGTATTGTGTGTATGAATAATGTGTCGAATATCGAACCGCACGAAACTTAATACAATGTATATCCCACAAGAGAGAGAGAGAGAGAGAGAGAGAGAGAGAGAGAGAGAGAGAGAGAGAGAGAGAGAGAGAGAGAGAGAGAGGGAGAGAGAGAGAGAGAGAGAGAGAGGAGAGAGAGAGAGAGAGAGAGAGAGAGAGAGAGGTATTAACACAAACATGATGACAAAGAGTGAAGTATGACAGAAAGTAAATAACAGAGAGAGAGAGAGAGAGAGAGAGAGACTTACGAGAAACACCACGAATACAGAAGTAAACAAGACCACTGGTATATAGAAAATTCCCATAATACTAAAATGATAAGAAGGAAATAAGGAAGAGGGAAAGGAAGGTTAAATAAGGAAGGAAGATATAAGAACCAGGAAATAAGTTATGCATTAATGTGTGTGTGTGTATGTGTATGTGTGTGTGTGTGTGTGTGTGTGTGTGTGTGTGTGTGTATAATAACAACATACCGTCACACACACACACACAAATAATTGATAACTGAATAATTAATGGAACCCCAATAGCTTTATCGTCAGTAGTAACCAAGGGGACGTGTACCATACCTGTCCCACACCTGTCTGATGGGCCAGGACTGACTGACTGACTGACTGACTGACTGACTAAAGGCGGCGTCACACTAGCACGATTTCCGTCGTTTTTTTCTCGTTCTGTCTAGTTTTTCCGTCTGAATCAGTCAGACGATCATGATCGTCTCCGCATGGAAAGCTGTCGTCAACTTTCATTGTCAAATCAAAATCCATAGTGATTACTTAAAAGATATTCGATATAAATCAGTATTCTTTTACAAATTATTATTAAATATATTTGAAAGTATTAAAATATTCAAATGACTTATAGCACATGTAGATACATTTTATTTGCGGTTTTATATAACAGCCATCAGTCTCTCGCGTGACAAGATTGTTGTTGTTAGTTCCTCATGGTCTCATGGTCCTCCAAACTCGGCTCTTTCAAGTCTTATGTGGTAAACACTCTCTTTTTCTCGACGAGCCAACCATGAACGTATCCATGCACGTTTTAAGCTAGTTTGGCTCGACTACGATTGACAATACACATAAGTAAGTGTATAGCAGCGATAGCCTGCCTGGGTGTCAGAGCCATGGTTGTTTTAAATCCACGGAAACAGCTGACGAACGGCTGTGTGTGTGTGACGGCATGCAGTCTAAAGATTGTCAATTTTCAGAAAGTTGATGCAATAAATTGACAGAAAAAGTGCTAATGTGACGCCGCCTTAATAAGACTCATCTATACTGACTTATTCCCTTTCAAACTGGATGAAAATATGAACCTGAAAATGAAAAAAAAAATATGGAATGCTTCTTTCGACTTATTTCATTTGAAACGTGATGAAAATAGAAAGAGCAAAGTTCTTGAAAAAAAAAGTCATATGCCATCAGAATCTGGCGTTAAAAAAAAAAAAAAAAAAAAATTATGAAGGAAAAAAGAATATCAGGAAAAAAAGTTAATTAATTACTCACTGTATCAAAATTGGAACCGAAAACAGAAAAAAGAGCAAAATTCTTGAAAAAAAGTCATATACCATCAGAATCTGGCGTATAAAAACAAAAAAACTAAAATACGAAGGAAAAAAGAATATCAGGAAAAAAAAAAAAGTAAATTACTCACTGTATCAAATTTGGAACCGAAAATAGAAAGAGCAAAATTCTTGAAAAAAGTCATATACCATCAGAATCTGGCGTATAAAAACAAAAAAAATAAAAATATGAAGTAATAAAAGATCTACTGAATAATTGGTGGCAGCGGAGGGATGCCGGATATCAACATAGTTACCAAACACCACCATTACACCATCTCGACCCTCCAGAATGTGCAGAGCCAACCACCTAAGCCCTCAAGGAAAAAATAATACCCTACAGGCGGCGCTATAGACTAACGTAAAAAATATAAAAGCTAAAAAAAAAACCTCTTTCAATGCATCAATGGATAAAACACTGATGCACATGTCTAACAGTTCCTCCCTCCCGCACTGACATGCGTGGAGGAAGCCTTGAACTCTCCCAAAAACACTGCTGCATATGTTTAACAGAAACTACCACGAGTAGGTCTCACGGCCTCTTGTAGCTTCCTTATTTTCTTATGTTCTAACCGTGTCTCTTTCCCGCAGTGACGTGAGCGGAGGCAGCCTTGAACTCTCTCAGACACACGACGCGTCACAGGCCGGCGCCCAACACATGACAACCTCCTCCTCGACCCAAGAGCAAAGGTCATCCAGTGTGCAGGAGAAGAGGTCCTACTCGAGCGTGCAGGAGAGCTCGTCCTCCACCACACAAAGGGAGAAGCAGATGCGTTCCTCCTACGACCAGAGCACTCAGCAGAGCACTCAGCAGGATCTCCAGAAGTTTGCTGATACGCTCTCAGTCAAGGAAGATTTCTTTAGCAGCGGCACACAGCAGCAGCAGCAGCAGGCGAGACTCACAGCTGACGGCGGCCAACACGGCATGCAGGCAACGCAGGTAAACACACACACACACACACACACACACACACACACACACACACACACACACACACTCACACACAATACCGTAGTTTTGAGTACCCATATATATCTATACTATACGCCAGGAGGTCTATTGCTGTTTGTTCTTCTTTTGTATTCCTTATTATAAGAGTGTTTCTTGTGACCCCCAACACCGGTAGGGCTGTTGCTGTCTGTTCTTCCTTTGTATTCCTTATTATAAGAGTTTCTTGTGACCCCCAACACCGGTAGGGCTGTTGCTGTCTGTTCTTCCTTTGTATTCCTTATTATAAGAGTGTTTCTTGTGTCTCCCAGCACCAGTAGGCCTGTTGCTGTCTGTTATTCCTTCGTATTCCTTTGTATAAGTATTTCTTGTGTCCCCCAGCAGGCAGTGTTGAGAGTCGGGGAGCCAGGCACGCTTGAGCTCATCCCGGGAGCAGGAGGCGGCGGTCTGTCAGGTAAGGAGCTCACGGGCAAGAAAAAAAACTACAGGCGCTATAGGCTCCAACGTTTATTATAAAAAAAAAAAAAAAAAAAAAAAAAAAAACACCTGCCTTAGAACCAGTAGTAGCATGATGCACAAACACCCAAGTTAAGTTTCATTAAATCACATGTTTTGTTCCATCACATTCCTGTTTTGTTTATGAGTTGGTATGGTTCATGTTTTATTTTGAGCAACGTAGATTATTTCTTGTTTATTTTTCCTAGTTTTTGTTTTATTTTGAGCAACGTAGTTTATTTCTAGTGTTTATGTTTTTTTCCTTGTTTTTCCGGCATGATTAGTGACCAGCACCTCGACACGCTCCTCCTCCTCCAAGACTGCCGCCGAACACTCCTCAGTCACCTCCTACCAGACGTCCTCTTCTTCTTCATCCTCACAGAAATTCAAGGAAATGTCAGACTCACGTGAGATGACCAGTGGAAGTGTTATGACGGAGGGCAACAAGATGTCACAGAATCAACAGGTATCATCAGCAAATATGGACGTGCAACAGAAGGGCTCCACAACATCACATGAAACCAGGCAACTTGAGAACAGAACTTATTCTAAACAGGAGCTCCAGAATATGTCAGAGACTCAGCGCATGTCTTTGACGAGTCAGCAGCGAGGCCAGAGTCAGCATATGTCATCCGATATATCTTTGGGGAGTCAACAGATGGGCTCCACAACATCGCAGGAAACCAGGCAATTTGAGAACAGATCTTATTCTAAACAGGAGCTCCAGAATATGTCAGAGACTCAGCGCATGTCTTTGACGAGTCAGCAGCGAGGCCAGAGTCAGCACATGTCATCCGATATGTCTTTGGGGAGTCAACAGATGGGCTCCACATCACAGGAAACCAGGCAATTTGAGAACAAATCTTATTCTAAACAGGAGCTCCAGAATATGTCAGAAACTCAGCGAATGTCTTTGACGAGTCAGCAGCGAGGCGAGAGTCAGCCACAAGGCCAGAGTCACATGTCATCCGATATGTCTTTGGCTAGTCATCAGCAAAGCCAGAGTCATCACACATCATCCGAAAGTCATCAAGTGTCCAGCAGTCAGAATGTTTCAGAATCTCAAAATTTTCCCAGAGTCAGATTTCAGAGAGTCAAAGACAGTCCCGGAGTCAAGAAATGTCCTCAGTTAGTCAGGATATTTCCCGCCAAAATATACAGGAGAGTCACCAAGAGAGCTCCTCCGCTTCCTCCCAGCACACCTCGCAGCACCAGGAGAGTGTGCACACATCACAAATTAGAGGTAGTGTATATTGTAAACTATATAAATCGATCATCCTTATCCAAGTTGTCGTCAATCCAGCAAAGTTGCCTCCATAAACTCTAAGAATTCCCCCAACTTAAAAGTATCAATGATTATCTTATTCAACATGTTTTATGTTAGGTTCAAATCCTCCCGTGACTTCTGACACCTACCCAAAATTATTGCTAATTATCCTCATCTTTTTCCTTCTTTGTTTCACCCTGACGGCTCTTGTGTGTATATGTAAGTTCTTTAATACCTACGTTGTATTTCAGACTCACGTACTGGCAGATCCAGACAAGACCAGTCCAGCATTATGCTTGAAGGAGACTATCATGGTAAGTCAAGTGATCGCTTTTAGGAATAGAAATGAGATTCATATTCATGTCCTATTTCACACTTACAAGTTTAACTTAATTTGCAGGTAAAACCACAGCAAAAGAGGAATTCATGACAATATCTGGAGTACCTTTACATGCGACTCGTCCGCAAGACTCGATCAAGTTGACAGGAGACTACAACTACCCAGAAAGATCCATTCCTGGTAAGGGTGACCGAGCGGATGTCAAGAGGCCCACTGATAACTTGAGACCCGAGGGCGACTTCAGCGCTCCCCAAAGGACTTCACCAGGCAAGGGCGACCGAGCAGATGTCAGGAGGCCCTCTGATAACTTAAGGCCCGAGGGCGACTTCAGCGCTCCCCAAAGGACTTCACCAGGCAAGGGCGACCGAGCAGATGTCAAGAGGCCCTCTGATAACTTAAGGCCCCAGGGCGACTTCACAGCTCCTGAGAGGACTTCACCAGGCAAGGGCGACCGAGCAGATGTCAAGAGGCCCTCTGATAACTTAAGGCCCCAGGGCGACTTCACAGCTCCTGAGAGGACTTCACCAGGCAAGGGCGACCGAGCAGATGTCAGGAGGCCCACAGATAACTTAAGGCCCGAGGGCGACTTTAGCGCTCCCGAGAGAACTACACCAGGCAAGGGCGACCGAGCAGATGTCAGGAGGCCCACAGATAACTTGAGGCCCGAGGGCGACTTTTCAGTGCCCGACAAGGCCTCACCGGGTCAGGGAGATCGAGCACCCGTGCGGAGGCCACAGGACAACCTTGCTCCGTCTGGCGATTTCGAAGGTAATCTGATATTGACGTTTTGTTTATCACCAGTAAAAGAATATTTATTTGGTATATGTCAGTACTAGTAGATAGGTTTTTTCTTTCTCGCTCTTGGATCATTCCCATCTTCAAATACTGCTTTTTTTTTTCTCTCTCTTCTTTTCTCTCTCTCTCTCTCTCTCTCTCTCTCTCTCTCTCTCTCTCTCTCTCTCTCTCTCTCTCTCTCTCTCTCTTAACAATTCTTTGACCATTACAGGTGTCAGCACAAACAAGAACTACTACAATGTTGTCCAAGGTGAGAGAGCAGAAGTGAAGCAGCACCACGACTCCCTGAAGATGACGGGAGAGTTTACCGGCGTCACTTCCAGCCAAGAATCATTCCAACAGCACCATTCCTCCTCACGATCAGAGCGAGTTATTCATGAGGATAACATTAAACTGGATGGGGATATCACCACCATGCAGTCCTCATCACAATCCGAATATTTTGAAAAGACCGGGGATCGCCCACAGTTACAGAGGAAGAAGACGTGGACCAAGCTCGAGGGAGAAATGTACATGAACCGCTCCAGCGATGAGTATCAGGCCTACCAGACATCTGAGAAGAACCAAGTGACCCGCCATGAAGACAATCTGAGAATGGAGGGAATATTCGAGGGAAAAACGAGAGAAACAGAAATCGTGAAAGGTGAAAGAGCAAGCATCAAGCGCCACGAAGACAGCTTGAGACTTGAAGGGACCTTTGAAGGCAAGCCGATGGATGAGGTTCCTCATGGAGAAAGAGCTCCCACAAAGAAACATCCTGACAATCTACGTCTTGAAGGAGACTTTGCGGGTAAACCGACTGAGGAAGTCCCGGTTGGTGAACGAACAGGGATCAAGAGATATCCAGACAACCTCAAACTCTCCGGTGATTTTGAGGCTCCGTCCCCCAAGGATGCTCCTCAAGGAGAGAGGGAGCCCATCAAAAGATACCCAGACAATATGCGCACGGAGGGAGAATTCACTGGCCGGTCGAGAAGCCGCAGTCCCATCAAGGGAGAGAGAGCTCAACAGAAGCGCCACCCTGATAACCTCAAGATGGAGGGAGACTTTGAGGGAATGGAAAGAAGCAAGAGTCCCACAAAGGGTGAACGTGCACCAACCAAGAGGCACCCAGATAACCTAAAGGTTGAAGGAGACTTTTTAGGACGATCCCCTGAGTCTGCTCCTAGGGGGGAACGTGCCCCTGTCAAGAAGCACCCTGACAACCTCAAGATGGAGGGAGACTTTGAGACCAAGCCAAGGGGTAGGAGTCCGGTAAAGGGTGAGAGAGCAAAAACTAAGAAACATCCAGATAATCTCACAGTTGGAGGAGAATTTGAAGGTAAGCCCAAGCAGACAGCTCCCAAGGGCGACAGAGCACCAACCAAGAAACACGAAGACAACCTTAAGATGGAAGGGCCATTAGCTGTCAGAGAACGCAGCAAGAGTCCAACTAAAGGAGAGAGGGCGCAGATTAAGAAGCATCCTGATAACCTGAAGCTACAAGGAGACTTCGAGGGGAAGCCTACAGATACCACACCCTTGAAAGGAGAGAGAGCAAAGATAGTGCGTCACGAAGACCAGTTGCACATGGAGGGTGACTTTAGTATGGAGAAGAGAGAGCAGGTCATATATAAAGGTGAAAGGGCTGATATTAAAAGACATGAGGATAGTCTGAGAATGGAAGGTTCCTTTACTGGGCGAGAGGAGGAGTATTACATTACCAAAGGTGAGCGAGCTAGCGTTGTGAGGCACGAAGATAATCTACGTATGCAAGGAGATTTCACTGTGCCTGAAACAGAGAAAGCACCCAAGGGAGAAAGAGCACCGGTAAAGAGACATCAAGATAACCTGCACATGACAGGGGAGTTCCACGGCAAGCAAGAGGATCATCATTACACGAAAGGAGAAAGAGTCGAAGTTGTGCGTAGAGAAGACAACCTAAAAATGGAGGGAGCATTTATTGGTAAAGAGTACGAAGAGGTTACGATTGGTGAACGGGCCCCCGTGAAAAGACACCCTGATAATTTGCAGATGGTGGGAGAGTTTTATGCTCCAACTCCTGAAGGTGCCCCTAAGGGTGAGAGAGCATTTATCAAGAGACATGAGGACAACCTACACATGACTGGCAAGTTCCAAGGAAAGGAAGAAGAAACAAGAATTTTTCGAGGCGAGCGAAGTGAGGTGGTGAGACACACCGATAACCTGCGTATGGAAGGGGAATTCATTGGGAAGGAGACAGAGGAGGTAACAATAGGAGAGAGAGCTCCAGTGAAGAGGCATCCAGACAATCTACACATGGATGGCAAGTTCTATGCGCCCACACCTGAAGAAGCACCTCGAGGAGAAAGGGCACCAGTGAAGAAACATCCTGACAACCTGAAAATGGTTGGAGACTTCGAGGGCAAGCCAAGGGAGGATGCTCCGTATGCTCAAAGAGCCCCTGTCAAGAAACATCCAGACAATCTACACATGGATGGCAAGTTTTATGCACCCACACCTGAAGAAGCACCTCGAGGAGAAAGGGCACCCATCAAAAAGCATCCAGACAACTTGAGGATGGTTGGCGACTTCGAAGGAAAGCCGAGGGAGGACGCTCCGTATGCCGAAAGAGCCCCTGTCAAGAAACACCCTGACAACCTGCGCATGGACGGTGACTTCTATGCTCCATCTCCAGGAGAAGCTCCACGAGGTGAAAGAGCTCCGGTGAAGAAGCATCCTGACAACCTCAAAATGGTTGGAGACTTCGAAGGCAAGCCAAGAGAAGATGCTCCGTATGCTCAAAGAGAGCCTGGAAAGAAACACCCTGACAACCTTCGAATGGACGGTGACTTCTATGCTCCATCTCCTGAAGATGCACCTCGTGGGGAACGAGCTCCTGTCAAGAAACATCCTGACAACCTGAAAATGGTTGGAGACTTCGAGGGTAAGCCAAGAGAAGATGCTCCGTATGCTCAAAGAGCCCCTGTCAAGAAACACCCTGACAACCTTCGAATGGACGGCGACTTCTATGCTCCAACTCCAGGAGAAGCACCTCGTGGGGAACGCGCTCCTGTCAAGAAACATCCTGACAACCTGAAAATGGTCGGAGACTTCGAAGGCAGGCCAAAAGAAAAAGCTCCCCATGCCCAGAGAGCCCCAGTTAAGAAGCATCCGGACAACCTCCGCATGGAAGGTGACTTCATTGCTCCTACTCCTGGGGAAGCTCCGAAGGGTGAACGCGCACCAGTAAAGCGGCATCAAGATAACTTGAAAATGACAGGAGAATTCCAAGGGAAGGAAGATGAATTCACAGTAGTGCGCGGAGAAAGAGTTGAAGTCGTAAGGCGTGAAGACAACCTGCGTATGGAAGGTGAATTTATCGGCAAAGAATATGAACAAGTCACAATTGGCGAACGGGCAACTGTAAAGAGGCATGTCGACAACCTGCGCATGGAGGGAGAGTTCACTGGGAAGGAGTATGAAGAGATCACGGTGGGCGAACGTGCTACCATCAAGAAACACACTGACAATCTACGAATGGATGGAAAATTCTACGCCCCGACACCTGAGGAGGCTCCTCGAGGTGAAAGAGCTCCGGTGAAGAAGCATCCTGATAACCTCAAAATGGTCGGAGATTTCGAGGGCAAGCCAAGAGAGGATGCTCCTTATGCTCAAAGAGCCCCTGTCAAGAAACACCCTGACAATCTTCACATGGATGGCAAGTTCTATGCGCCCACACCTGAAGAAGCACCTCGAGGAGAAAGGGCACCCGTCAAAAAGCATCCAGACAATTTGAAGATGGTTGGCGACTTCGAAGGAAAGCCGAGGGAGGACGCTCCGTATGCTGAAAGAGCCCCTGTCAAGAAACACCCTGACAACCTGCGCATGGATGGTGACTTCTATGCTCCATCTCCAGGAGAAGCTCCACGAGGTGAAAGAGCTCCGGTGAAGAAGCATCCTGACAACCTGAAAATGGTTGGAGACTTCGAGGGCAAGCCAAGAGAAGATGCTCCGTATGCTCAAAGAGTGCCAGGTAAGAAACACCCTGACAACCTTCGAATGGACGGTGAATTCTATGCCCCAACTCCAGGAGAAGCTCCACGAGGTGAAAGAGCTCCAGTAAAGAAGCATCCTGACAACCTCAAAATGGTTGGAGACTTCGAGGGCAAGCCGAGAGAGGACGCTCCGTATGCTGAAAGAGCCCCTGTCAAGAAACACCCTGACAACCTGCGCATGGATGGAGACTTCTATGCTCCAACTCCAGGAGAAGCTCCACGAGGTGAAAGAGCTCCGGTGAAGAAGCATCCTGACAACCTCAAAATGGTTGGAGACTTCGAGGGCAAGCCAAGAGAAGATGCTCCGTATGCTCAAAGAGTGCCTGGCAAGAAACACCCTGACAACCTTCGAATGGACGGTGACTTCTATGCTCCATCTCCTGAAGACGCACCTCGTGGGGAACGCGCTCCTGTCAAGAAACATCCTGATAACCTCAAAATGGTTGGCGATTTTGAAGGCAAGCCAAGAGAGGACGCTCCGTATGCTCAAAGAGAGCCAGGCAAGAAACACCCTGACAACCTTCGAATGGACGGTGACTTCTATGCCCCAACTCCAGGAGAAGCTCCACGAGGTGAAAGAGCTCCGGTGAAGAAGCATCCTGACAACCTCAAAATGGTTGGAGACTTCGAGGGCAAGCCAAAAGAAGATGCTCCGTATGCTCAAAGGGCCCCTGTCAAGAAACACCCTGACAACCTTCGAATGGACGGTGACTTCTATGCCCCAACTCCAGGCGAAGCTCCACGAGGTGAAAGAGCTCCAGTAAAGAAGCATCCTGACAACCTCAAAATGGTTGGAGACTTCGAGGGCAAGCCAAAAGAAGATGCTCCGTATGCTCAAAGAGCCCCTGTCAAGAAACACCCTGACAACCTTCGAATGGACGGTGACTTCTATGCCCCAACTCCTGAAGACGCACCTCGTGGGGAACGCGCTCCTGTCAAGAAACATCCTGATAACCTGAAAATGGTCGGAGATTTTGAGGGTAGGCCGAGAGAAGATGCTCCCCACGCGGTAAGAGCTCCTGTCAAGAAACATCCAGACAATCTACACATGGATGGCACGTTCTATGCGCCCACACCTGAAGAAGCACCTCGAGGAGAAAGGGCACCCGTCAAAAAGCATCCAGACAATTTGAAGATGGTTGGCGACTTCGAAGGAAAGCCGAGGGAGGACGCTCCGTATGCTGAAAGAGCCCCTGTCAAGAAACACCCTGACAACCTGCGCATGGATGGAGACTTCTATGCTCCAACTCCAGGAGAAGCTCCACGAGGTGAAAGAGCTCCGGTGAAGAAGCATCCTGACAACCTCAAAATGGTTGGAGACTTCGAGGGCAAGCCAAGAGAAGATGCTCCGTATGCTCAAAGAGTACCAGGTAAGAAACACCCTGACAACCTTCGAATGGACGGCGACTTCTATGCTCCATCTCCTGAAGACGCACCTCGTGGGGAACGAGCTCCCGTCAAGAAACATCCTGACAACCTGAAAATGGTCGGAGACTTCGAGGGCAAGCCTAGAGAAGATGCTCCGTATGCTCAAAGAGCCCCTGTCAAGAAACACCCTGACAACCTTCGAATGGACGGCGACTTTTATGCCCCAACTCCTGAAGACGCTCCTCGTGGGGAACGTGCTCCTGTCAAGAAACATCCTGACAACCTGAAAATGGTCGGAGACTTCGAAGGCAAGCCAAGAGAAGATGCTCCGTATGCTCAAAGAGAGCCAGGCAAGAAACACCCTGACAACCTTCGAATGGACGGCGACTTCTATGCTCCAACTCCAGGAGAAGCACCTCGTGGGGAACGCGCTCCTGTCAAGAAACATCCTGACAACCTGAAAATGGTCGGAGACTTCGAAGGCAGGCCAAAAGAAAAAGCTCCCCATGCCCAGAGAGCCCCAGTTAAGAAGCATCCGGACAACCTCCGCATGGAAGGTGACTTCATTGCTCCTACTCCTGGGGAAGCTCCGAAGGGTGAACGCGCACCAGTAAAGCGGCATCAAGATAACTTGAAAATGACAGGAGAATTCCAAGGGAAGGAAGATGAATTCACAGTAGTGCGCGGAGAAAGAGTTGAAGTCGTAAGGCGTGAAGACAACCTGCGTATGGAAGGTGAATTTATCGGCAAAGAATATGAACAAGTCACAATTGGCGAACGGGCAACTGTAAAGAGGCATGTCGACAACCTGCGCATGGAGGGAGAGTTCACTGGGAAGGAGTATGAAGAGATCACGGTGGGCGAACGTGCTACCATCAAGAAACACACTGACAATCTACGAATGGATGGAGAATTCTACGCCCCGACACCTGAAGAGGCTCCTCGAGGTGAAAGAGCTCCGGTGAAGAAGCATCCTGATAACCTCAAAATGGTCGGAGATTTCGAGGGCAAGCCAAGAGAGGATGCTCCTTATGCTCAAAGAGCCCCTGTCAAGAAACACCCTGACAATCTTCACATGGATGGCAAGTTCTATGCGCCCACACCTGAAGAAGCACCTCGAGGAGAAAGGGCACCCGTCAAAAAGCATCCAGACAACTTGAAGATGGTTGGCGACTTCGAAGGAAAGCCGAGGGAGGACGCTCCGTATGCTGAAAGAGCCCCTGTCAAGAAACACCCTGACAACCTGCGCATGGATGGTGACTTCTATGCTCCATCTCCAGGAGAAGCTCCACGAGGTGAAAGAGCTCCGGTGAAGAAGCATCCTGACAACCTCAAAATGGTTGGAGACTTCGAGGGCAAGCCAAGAGAAGATGCTCCGTATGCTCAAAGAGTGCCTGGCAAGAAACACCCTGACAACCTTCGAATGGACGGTGACTTCTATGCTCCATCTCCTGAAGACGCACCTCGTGGGGAACGCGCTCCTGTCAAGAAACATCCTGATAACCTCAAAATGGTTGGCGATTTTGAAGGCAAGCCAAGAGAGGACGCTCCGTATGCTCAAAGAGAGCCAGGCAAGAAACACCCTGACAACCTTCGAATGGACGGTGACTTCTATGCCCCAACTCCAGGCGAAGCTCCACGAGGTGAAAGAGCTCCAGTGAAGAAGCATCCTGACAACCTCAAAATGGTTGGAGACTTCGAGGGCAAGCCAAAAGAAGATGCTCCGTATGCTCAAAGAGAGCCAGGCAAGAAACACCCTGACAACCTTCGAATGGACGGCGATTTCTATGCTCCATCTCCTGAAGACGCTCCTCGTGGGGAACGCGCTCCTGTCAAGAAACATCCTGACAACCTGAAAATGGTCGGAGATTTTGAGGGTAGGCCGAGAGAAGATGCTCCCTACGCGGTAAGAGCTCCTGTCAAGAAACATCCAGACAATCTACACATGGATGGCAAGTTCTATGCGCCCACACCTGAAGAAGCACCTCGAGGAGAAAGGGCACCCATCAAAAAGCATCCAGATAACCTCAAAATGGTCGGAGATTTCGAAGGAAAGCCGAGGGAGGATGCTCCGTATGCTGAAAGAGCCCCTGTCAAGAAACACCCTGACAACCTCCGCATGGATGGAGACTTCTATGCTCCAACTCCAGGAGAAGCTCCACGAGGTGAAAGAGCTCCGGTGAAGAAGCATCCTGACAACCTGAAAATGGTTGGAGACTTCGAGGGCAAGCCAAGAGAAGATGCTCCGTATGCTCAAAGAGAGCCAGGCAAGAAACACCCTGACAACCTTCGAATGGACGGCGACTTCTATGCTCCAACTCCAGGAGAAGCACCTCGTGGGGAACGCGCTCCTGTCAAGAAACATCCTGACAACCTGAAAATGGTCGGAGACTTCGAAGGCAAGCCAAAAGAAAAGGCTCCCCATGCCCAGAGAGCCCCAGTTAAGAAGCATCCGGACAACCTCCGCATGGAAGGTGACTTCATTGCTCCTACTCCTGGGGAAGCTCCGAAGGGTGAACGCGCACCAATAAAGCGGCATCAAGATAACTTGAAAATGACAGGAGAATTCCAAGGGAAGGAAGATGAATTCACAGTAGTGCGCGGAGAAAGAGTTGAAGTTGTAAGGCGTGAAGACAACCTGCGTATGGAAGGTGAATTTATCGGCAAAGAATATGAACAAGTCACAATTGGCGAACGGGCAGCTGTAAGGAGGCATGTCGACAACCTGCGCATGGAGGGAGAGTTCACTGGGAAGGAGTATGAAGAGATCACGGTGGGCGAACGTGCTACCATCAAGAAACACACTGACAATCTACGAATGGATGGAAAATTCTACGCCCCGACACCTGAAGAGGCTCCTCGAGGTGAAAGAGCTCCGGTGAAGAAGCATCCTGATAACCTCAAAATGGTCGGAGATTTCGAAGGAAAGCCGAGGGAAGACGCTCCGTATGCTCAAAGAGCCCCTGTCAAGAAACACCCTGACAACCTGCGCATGGATGGAGACTTCTATGCTCCAACTCCAGGAGAAGCGCCTCGAGGTGAAAGAGCACCAGTGAAGAAGCATCCTGACAACCTGAAAATGGTCGGAGACTTCGAGGGCAAGCCAAGAGAAGATGCTCCGTATGCTCAAAGAGCCCCTGTCAAGAAACACCCTGACAACCTGCGCATGGAGGGAGACTTCTATGCTCCAACTCCAGGAGAAGCGCCTCGAGGTGAAAGAGCACCAGTGAAGAAGCATCCTGACAACCTGAAAATGGTTGGAGACTTCGAGGGCAAGCCGAGAGAAGATGCTCCGTATGCTCAAAGAGCTCCTGTCAAGAAACACCCTGACAACCTCCGTATGGATGGAGACTTCTATGCTCCAACTCCTGAAGACGCACCTCGTGGGGAACGAGCTCCTGTCAAGAAACATCCTGACAACCTCAAAATGGTTGGCGATTTTGAAGGCAAGCCAAGAGAAGATGCTCCTTATGCTCAAAGAGAGCCAGGCAAGAAACACCCTGACAACCTTCGAATGGACGGTGACTTCTATGCTCCATCTCCTGAAGACGCACCTCGTGGGGAACGCGCTCCTGTCAAGAAACATCCTGACAACCTGAAAATGGTCGGAGATTTTGAGGGTAGGCCGAGAGAAGATGCTCCCCACGCGGTAAGAGCTCCTGTCAAGAAACATCCAGACAATCTACACATGGATGGCAAGTTCTATGCGCCCACACCTGAAGAAGCACCTCGAGGAGAAAGGGCACCCATCAAAAAGCATCCAGACAATTTGAGGATGGTGGGCGACTTCGAAGGAAAGCCGAGGGAGGACGCTCCGTATGCTGAAAGAGCCCCTGTCAAGAAACACCCTGACAACCTGCGCATGGATGGAGACTTCTATGCTCCATCTCCAGGAGAAGCTCCACGAGGTGAAAGAGCTCCGGTGAAGAAGCATCCTGACAACCTCAAAATGGTTGGAGACTTCGAGGGCAAGCCAAAAGAAGATGCTCCGTATGCTCAAAGAGTACCAGGTAAGAAACACCCTGACAACCTTCGAATGGACGGTGACTTCTATGCTCCATCTCCTGAAGACGCACCTCGTGGGGAACGCGCTCCTGTCAAGAAACATCCTGATAACCTGAAAATGGTAGGCGATTTTGAAGGCAAGCCGAGGGAGGACGCTCCGTATGCTCAAAGAGCCCCTGTCAAGAAACACCCTGACAACCTGCGCATGGACGGTGACTTCTATGCTCCAACTCCAGAAGAAGCGCCTCGTGGGGAACGCGCTCCTGTCAAGAAACATCCTGACAACCTGAAAATGGTCGGAGACTTCGAAGGCAAGCCAAAAGAAAAAGCTCCCCATGCCCAGAGAGCCCCAGTTAAGAAGCATCCGGACAACCTCCGCATGGAAGGTGACTTCATTGCTCCTACTCCTGGGGAAGCTCCGAAGGGTGAACGCGCACCAATAAAGCGGCATCAAGATAACTTGAAAATGACAGGAGAATTCCAAGGGAAGGAAGATGAATTCACAGTAGTGCGCGGAGAAAGAGTTGAAGTCGTAAGGCGTGAAGACAACCTGCGTATGGAAGGTGAATTTATCGGCAAAGAATATGAACAAGTCACAATTGGCGAACGGGCAACTGTAAAGAGGCATGTCGACAACCTGCGCATGGAGGGAGAGTTCACTGGGAAGGAGTATGAAGAGATCACGGTGGGCGAACGTGCTACCATCAAGAAACACACTGACAATCTACGAATGGATGGAGAATTCTACGCCCCGACACCTGAAGAGGCTCCTCGAGGTGAAAGAGCTCCGGTGAAGAAGCATCCTGATAACCTCAAAATGGTCGGAGATTTCGAGGGCAAGCCAAGAGAGGATGCTCCTTATGCTCAAAGAGCCCCTGTCAAGAAACACCCTGACAATCTTCACATGGATGGCAAGTTCTATGCGCCCACACCTGAAGAAGCACCTCGAGGAGAAAGGGCACCCGTACAAAAAGCATCCAGACAATTTGAAGATGGTTGGCGACTTCGAAGGAAAGCCGAGGGAGGACGCTCCGTATGCTGAAAGAGCCCCTGTCAAGAAACACCCTGACAACCTGCGCATGGATGGAGACTTCTATGCTCCAACTCCAGGAGAAGCTCCACGAGGTGAAAGAGCTCCGGTGAAGAAGCATCCTGACAACCTGAAAATGGTGGAGACTTCGAGGGTAAGCCAAGAGAAGATGCTCCGTATGCTCAAGAGCCCCTGTCAAGAACATCCGGACAACCTCGATGGACGGTGACTTCTATGCCCAACTCCGGAGAAGCTCCACGAGGTGAAAGGCACCAGTGAAGAAGCATCACGACAACCCTGAAAATGCGGAGACTTCGAAGGAAGCCAAGAGAAAAAGTCCCATGCCCAGAGAGCCAATTAAGAAGCATCGGACAACCTCCGCATGGAAGGTGACTTCATTGCTCCTACTCCTGGAGAAGCTCCGAAGGGTAACGCGGCAACAGTAAAGCGGCATAGTAACTGAAAATGACAGGAGAATTCCAAGGGAAGGAAGATGAATTCACAGTAGTGCGCGAGAAGAGTTGAAGTCGTAAGGCGTGAAGACAACTGCGATGGAGAGGTAATTTACGCCAAGAATGAGACAAGTCACAATTGGCAAAGGGGCAACTGTGAAAGAGCATGTCCGACAACCTCCATGGAGGGAGAGTTCAGGGAAGGAGTAGAGAGATCACGATGTGCGAAACGTGCTACCATCAAGAAACACCTGACAATCTACGAATGGATGGAAATTCTAGCCCGACACTGAGGAGGCTCCTCGAGGTGAAAGAGCTCCGGTGAAGAAGCACCTGAAACCTCAAAATGGTCGGAGATTCGAGGGCAAGCCAAGAGAGGATGCTCCTTATGCTCAAAGAGCCCCTGTCAAGAAACACCCTGACAACCTGCGCATGGATGGAGACTTCTATGCTCCAACTCCAGGAGAAGCGCCTCGAGGTGAAAGAGCTCCGGTGAAGAAGCATCCTGACAATTTGAGGATGGTTGGAGACTTCGAAGGAAAGCCGAGGGAGGACGCTCCGTATGCTGAAAGAGCCCCTGTCAAGAAACACCCTGACAACCTGCGCATGGATGGAGACTTTTATGCTCCATCTCCAGGAGAAGCTCCACGAGGTGAAAGAGCTCCTGTCAAGAAGCACCCTGACAACCTCAAAATGGTTGGAGACTTCGAGGGCAAGCCAAGAGAAGATGCTCCGTATGCTCAAAGAGCCCCTGTCAAGAAACACCCTGACAACCTTCGAATGGATGGAGACTTCTATGCTCCAACTCCAGGAGAAGCGCCTCGAGGTGAAAGAGCTCCGGTGAAGAAACATCCTGACAACCTCAAAATGGTTGGAGATTTTGAGGGTAGGCCGAAAGAGGATGCTCCTTATGCTCAAAGAGCCCCTGTCAAGAAACACCCTGACAATCTACACATGGATGGCAAGTTTTATGCACCCACACCTGAAGAAGCACCTCGAGGAGAAAGGGCACCCGTCAAAAAGCATCCAGACAACTTGAGGATGGTTGGCGACTTCGAAGGAAAGCCGAGGGAGGACGCTCCGTATGCTGAAAGAGCCCCTGTCAAGAAACACCCTGACAACCTGCGCATGGACGGTGACTTCTATGCTCCATCTCCAGGAGAAGCTCCACGAGGTGAAAGAGCACCAGTCAAGAAGCATCCTGACAATCTGAAAATGGTTGGAGACTTCGAGGGCAAGCCAAGGGATGACGTTCCTTATGCAGACAGGGCCCAAGTCAAAAGACATCCAGACAATCTCCGTATGGACGGAGATTTCTACGTTCCGTCTCCAGGGGAGGCTCCCAGAGGGGAGAGAGCTCCGGTGAGAAAACATGATGATAACCTTCGTATGACTGGAGATTTTGTAGGGAAAGAAGAATATAAAGTGGTACGTGGTGAACGTGCTGATATTTCCCGTCGTGAGGATAACTTACATATGGATGGAGAATGGGTGGGGCAATCCAGCACTCACTACGACTACCCTGTTGTTTCGTCCGTTCGTAGCCAAGTTGTTCGTCATGAAGACAACCTAAGACAAGATGGTGAATTTGTGGGCAAGACTCAATTTGCTGACGACTATCAACTTTATCAGAGCCAAAGAACACAGGCTGTGAAACATGAGGACAATCTCACACTCGAGGGTAACTACCATCTTGATACCCTTCAAAAAGACGAGTACAAAATCCATAAAGGTGTTCGTGCAGAAATCAAGAAACATAGCGATAATTTGAGAATTGAAGGAGAGTTCTCTGGGCGTAGTCCACACGAGGCTCCCGTCGGGGAACGCGCCCCTGTTGTGCGACACCCGGATCATTTACGGACAGACGGTGAGTTCCAAGGCAAACCAGCAGAAGACGCACCTCGGGGTGAGAGAGCTCCTATCAAGAAGCACCCCGACAACTTAAAAATGGAAGGTGTCTTTGAAGGCAAGCCTCAGCAGAGTCCTGTGAGGGGAGAGCGCTCCATCATTCAGAAACATGAAGACTCCCTGCACATGGAAGGTAGTTTTGAGGGTCGTAGAAAATCTGTAGCTACTAAGGGTGAGAGGGTGGAAGTGAAACGACACTCAGACAACTTACGTCTGGAAGGTGATATGACATTTGTAAGAGATGAATTTGCTGTCACTGGGGAAAGAGCAGAGATAACGAAGCACGCTGACAACCTGAGGATGGAAGGAGAGCTGGAGGTGAGCAAGACGACCTACGCCACCAAGGGAGAGAGAGCAGAGACCCGAAGACACGAAGACTCGCTAAAGATGGAAGGAGATATGTTCATCACCAGGAAGGAGATGGCAACTAGAGGAGAAAGAGCTGACATTCAGAGACATGAAGATCACCTGAAGACAGTGGGTGAGTTTGAAGGGAAAGAAAAAACTGTGGTAACAAAAGGAGAACGTGCAGAGATCAAGAGGCACGCGGATAATCTAAAAATGGAAGGAGAACTTACTGTGGAGAAAACCACACGTGTGTTGAAGGGTGAACGAGCGGAAATCAAAAAGCATGAAGACTCTTTAAAGATGGAAGGAAAGTTTGAAGGCCGAAGAAAATCAGCCACAGTCGGGAGAGGGGAGAGAGCAGAAATCAAGAAGCATAAGGATAATCTGAAGCAAGAAGGCACATTAGAGGTGACAAAGGAAACCCATACCGTTACCAAGGGACAAAGAGCAGAAGTCAAGCGACATGAGGATCATCTCAAAATGGAAGGCAGTTTTGAAGGGAGGAGAAAGTCAACTCAAACAACTACTGTCAAAGGCGAACGTGCGGAGATCAGGAAGCACGAGGACAACCTGAGAATGGAAGGCAAGTTTGAAGGTTCGCAAAGAACCAGTACGCCAATCAAGGACGGCGTAAAGAGAGCAGACACTTTCAATGTCAAGGGAGAAAGGACAGAAATCAAGAGATACGAGGACAATCTTAAAGTCGAGGGCGAGTTCTATAGCTCATCACCAAGCGTGAGTCCCATCAAGGGTGACCGCGCAGACGTCAAAAAGCCTTCAGACAACCTTTCTGTGAGCGGAAGATTCGAGGGTCGTCCCAAGGATTCCCCCGGGAAGGGCGAACGTCCTTCACCTTACAAGTACGATGACCACCTCAAGATGGAAGGAGACTTTGAGGGGCGAATGAGGGGATCCCCAGGAAAAGGGGAACGTCTGCCGCAAAAGAGGCACCCCGACAACCTGCGGCTCGAGGGCGACATCGACGGGAGGTCCCCAGAAAGTCCCGGCAAGGGCGAAAGTCTCCCTCAGAAGAGATACCCGGACAACCTCAAGTCCGAGGGTGTCATGGAAGGGCGGCAGAAGGACAGTCCTGGCGAGGGTGAACGTCTTCCTCAGAAACGCTACCCTGACAACCTCAAGGTAGAGGGAAGCTTCGAGGGCCGCAGACAAGACTCGGCCGTCCAAGGTAGCCGAGCCTCCGTCACCAAGCACGAGGACAGTCTTAGGCTCGAGGGGGAATTCACAGGGTCGCGGCGTGAAAGCAACGTCAGCAACGGTCGGGCTGACGCTCAGTACACCCAGGGCATGACGTCCACAGCCGGTACCGTGCAAACCAAACAGAATGGCACCACTATGCAATCTGGAAGCACTACTGTCAGCAGCAACAAGCAGGAGTCAAGTTCCATGCAAAAAGCGTCATCCAATAAGGGCGACGTCACTTCTAATAGCAATACGGAGACGATAGTGTCCTACACCGCTGACGGCCGCAAGGTGACGCGCGTCATTACCAAAGACACGCGCGAGAGCAAGTCGGCCTCGAGGGTGGAGTCGAGGGCCAGCAGCGTCAAGACCTCATCAGAGGAACGCAAAATCTCCTCAGCCGAGGCCAAAATGCAGTCCTCTGAAATATCTCAGTCCCATGACAGCTCCACAGCAGGCGGTAAGTTTGTGAAGGGGAGATCCCCTCAGCCGCCCACCACGCCCACCACACCCACTGGCCGCGGCCACCACAACCAATCCTCATTCTCCCTGGGAGAGGACGTAAGTATCAATGAGACCAGGAGTCGGTCATCCTCCTCCCAGAAATCTACGTCCAGCAGCCAAATCAATTTGGACTCTTCCAAAGTAGAGTCCTCCACTTCAACGCGAGAGATGGCCTCGTCACAGCGACAAGCAGACGCTCTGGACCTGCGAGGGGGAGCAAAGGCGGAGACTCTGCACGGTGCCACCCACTCGCAGGGAGGCAACTACTCACAGGGAGCCAGTCACTCCTCGCACATGTCGGGTTCACAAGATGAATATCGTAAGTGGTCTGCGCACCACCAACAGCAAAACGAGCAGCGGCGAGTGTCCAGCTCCACCGCCGCCACCACCAGCCGCAGCGAGCAGCGCAACACCAACCGGGGCCGCGGCAACTCCTCCTCCATCACCTTCCACTCAGAACACGACCCGTGGCGGGACGCGACCATCACCCGCCGAGGGGAGTGGCAGATCGTCACGCCGTGCCCCGCCTCCCTGTTGGAGACCCGAGCCTCAAGCTTCAAATCCGCCCACGAGTCAAAGGACCACAAGTTTTATTTGCCTGTAGTGGAATGAGGAGTAGAGATCTTCTAATGACCCTACACTAGTTAACATGTGATGCTGACCGCCTTACAATATTCCTAGACAATATTCCGAGCCTTATTCTATACGACTGATATTGCTGTGATTCTAAAGTAACGCTCAAACTGAATCGCTGAGGATCACCAATAGTCCAGCCTCAGTTGTAACTCGTATCTTTAGTGTAGCTCTGGTTAAGGAATCTCTTAACAGCCATGCTACTTATTTTTATATAAATCTAACATTAAGGTTCATAGACTATTTTTTCTTGATGTAATAGTGAAGACAACAGTGCTCTCCACATTCCTTGTACTCGCACTGGAGAAGTACCGCCCATATTATATATTTTATTAACCTAACAATGTTAAGTGGCAAGGGGGAAGGGAGGCCAGGCGAGGGTTGGCCAGACGAGGGGACACGTCTGGCCCTCCCTGGCCAGGCCGTCCTTCCCCGGTCAGAGCCGTAGATAGGGACCTATTTATGGCTCTGTCCCCGGTGCCTCTGCCGTCGGCCGCAGTGCCTTCTGCAGACGGCTCTGTGTTGTTGGCACCCCTGGCCCGGTGACAAGCCCGTGCCCTCACCGCACGGGCTGTATTTATGATAAGCTTTTTCCAAATGGTGCTTTGGTTGTGTTATCGCCTAAATATTGATATAAGGCTTCACAGTATATGTAAAAACTAAGTAATATAATTTTATAGTTTTATTGTTATTTTGCGACTTGTTTTTAAAGGAAGGAAATGCTTTGTAATAATATTTGATTGTAGTGCTAATAGCCGTTACTTTCATCTACATTATGCCTACCTTATGCATATATATATTATTGGTAATTAAGTTTGATGGCTGGTTTCTGTGCCGGCCTGGTGTGCCATAATGTTACTGGGAGGCTTGAGACAAGGCAATAAATGGAAGTTTATTGATCCTCAGTCTGTTTATGTGACCCCAGGAGTGGAGAAAAGCCGGAACGCATCCCGTCCATTGATAGGTTCAGCACCCTTAGTCCTTAGTATTGTGCACTCACACACACACACACACACACCACACACACACACACACACACACACTCACACACACACACACACAGATAGATAGATATATATTTATTGACCACAAAAAAATACAAATATACGATGCGGCAATGTTGTCACGGTCCGTGGTCCATATATTAACCATAAAAAAAAAACTACATTTGCAAAACAAGAAGACTTAACATAACAAAACAAAGAAAAAAAACAACAACCTTACCACACACACACACACACACACACACACACACACACACATTACAGCTGCTTCTTTCACTCTTTCCACTTTTCCTTCCGCCGCATAGAAGCACAGTAGTATCTATATAGCTGGCGTCCCTTACGATATAATGTTCAATGTGATACAGTATGCAACAATAAATGCTTGCTTGTTTCCTTTTCGTCTGTCTTGGTTCCTTCAGACACTACTTGCCATAATGACACATAAAATAATTACACTTATGACTATTAAGAACATAAGAACATAAGAAAATAAGGAAGCTACAAGAGGTCGTGAGACCTACACGAGGTAGTTCCTGTTGCTTAACAATACCTACATCCACCTTTCATCCCCATCCATGAATTTATCTAGCCTCCTTTTAAAGCTCCCTATTGACTCCGCACTAACTACCTATCTACTGAGTCCATTCCAATCATTCACCACCCTATTTGTGAACCAGTTTTTCCCTATTTCTTTTTTAAATCTACGCTTTTCCAGCTTGAATCCATTACTTCTTGTTCTACCCTGGTTAATAGCCGTAAGAACTTTTCCTACCTCCTTTATTAAATCCCTTTATCCACTTAAAAACTTCTATCAGATCGCCCCTTACACAATACGCCTTACGTATAAATATACTTACGCCCAATCTCTTCTGCGTCTCTGGAGTGAGTGTAAATTTAATAGCTTCAATCTCCTCTCATAACTAAATTGCTATTATTATTAAATTTATTATCATTTACATAATATATATAAGGAAGCAACTGCCCTCTATGACCTCTCCGAACTTACATGCTAATTATATTCTAGGTAAGATTATATAAGATTATATTCTAAGTGGTCTTCTATATATAGGCTGCTTCGTCGCTACCTTTCCCAGGGCAATTCTGAGGCAGCCTTTTTCTAATATTTTCTGAGGACTGATGGAACCCGTGACAAGCCAGAATTCTCCATGGGACGAGTAAGTGGCTTGTGCCCTTGGTTAGTCAAGCATATAAGGCGCGGTATCAAGTGACTGGTGGGCACTCGGAACATAAGAAAATAAGGAAGCTACAAGAGGCCCCGAGACCTACACGTGGTAGTTCCTGTTACTGCATTACAATGGAGAGTTTTCTAATAAGCTCACGCTCAAGCCTGTTTCTCGCGCTCTCACATCCTCTGCCCTTTGAGCGTGAATGATCTATCATTTACCGTAAATTCCCTGTACTTTTTTCGGGACATATCAGAATTACCCTTCAATACAACAACTGAAACAGTTCTTAATAAAAAATGTAGTGTATCATTTTATTTGTCTGCAGTGGATGAAAATATTGGCCAAAGAATTGAATATTTGAAAACTCATCTTTAAAAATCGTTTTTTCATGAAAACACGCAAGTTCAAGCAGAATGAGGCTTCAGGGAATATTTACTTGTAGGTAAGCATTCACTGAGTACCTGTTTTAGGTGTATATGTCTCTCTTACGACGAACATTTAACAAGAAATAATTTAAAGTGCTTGGCAACTCAATGACAGTCCTGTATGCAAGACAGTAAAAATGTTTGTTTACTAAATAGCTCCGCCTCCACCTCAATCCCCTTCTCGCTGAATCAATCAATCAACCCTTAATTCCCTCTGAATACCCTATAGTCCTCTGGTTGATCCTATGTCAACAGATTTATCTGTTAGAGGAAGAAGACTAAATCAGTAAGTGCGAAACAGGGAGTCTTAATTTAAAGACAATGAGTTCGGTAGAGTGAGAATTTACGTTTAGAGAAACATATGGGTTGTTTTCTGGAGGACAAACAAGGCAATAAGAGGAAACAAAATCGTAATTCGAAATCAGGATATGGGGGTAAATAAGAAAGTGTTTTCGGAGGCAGCATAACTTGAAGCTCAGAACACAAAATAAGGAGACGAGTCTCCGGTATGTGGGAGCAGATGCCGCGAATATTCCAGTAGAGGACAGACAGTGTGAAGAGATCAGCGGGTGATGATAGTATAGTTAGGATGACAGCCTCTGGGGTTGAGGGGTTAGGAGTATCAGGGATGTGAGCCATGAGGTATAAGGGAGCGGCAGTGCTGAGTGTGTGATGACAACAGGAAAGTGAGCTATAGCAAATCCTGCCGGCGGGATGGTTTCTGTGGAGATGCTGAACGCCACACTGTGTTTTGGTTATATTTTCGTCGTAAGAGAGACATATACACCTAAAACAGGTACTCGGTGAATGCTTATCTACAGGTAGATATTTCCTGACGCCTCATTCTGCTTGAACTTACGTGTTTTCATGAAAAGACGATTTTTAAAGATTGAGTTTTCAAATATTCAATTCTTTGGCCAATATTTTCATCCACTGCAGACAAATAAAATGATACACTACATTTTTTATTAAGAACTGTTTCAGTTGTTGTATTGAAGGGTAATTCTGATATGTCCCGAAAAAAGTACAGGGAATTTACGGTAAATGATAGATCATTCACGCTCAAAGGGCAGAGGATGTGAGATGCGCGAGAGACATCTGGCGGCTTAGCTTTGAAAACTCCCCATAAGTTACAATGGGCCCCAGACATAACTACGTCACGGTTTGTTTACATCGGTGCATTGTGGGGATAAGGCGGGGTCGCCGCGGGTGGACCTACGAAGGGAAAACTACCGCGATGGAAGAATTTTGAGTTATTTTGGGCGAAATTGATATTCCAGGTGCTATATTACTGTGCTCTGTTCTCGCTGACAACACTATAGAGAAGACCTGAGGTAATGGCTGATGTGCAGAGGCTTCTAAACCAAGAAAACAGAGTCATAACAGAGCCTCGTCAAAAGGTAAGCAACTGGTAGGTACGTAATGTGTCCCTACCACTTGCTTACTTCTTAATGAGACTGCTGTGACTGTTTTCCTGGTTTAGAAGCCTTCGCACATCAACCATCACCTCAGGGCTTCTCTATGTTGTCAGCGAGCACGGAAATATAGCACCTGGAATATCAATTTTGCCCAAAACAACTCGAAATTTTTTCATCGTCGTAGTCTTCTCTTTGTAGGTTGTACATAGTCATGGTTATGATAGTATTAAAATACCTTATTAATTGAGTTCCTTTTGTTGTCTTTCCTCATAATAAGTAGTGGTACATCATGGTTTAAGTGTTACTTGACGAGCCAATGAATACTCTTCAGTCTATACCAACATCACCAACTTTTGCTTTGATTTATCTTATTACTCCATCCATAAACAAGTTGCATAACCACCGTGACATTACCCATCCTTGCCTCATGGTACCTGGTACTCTCGTCTACCGAAATGCTCGTCCCTACATAAATCGGGAAAACTCGCCGACGGTAATGGTTAGGTTAGGTTACCGTTAGGTTAGGTAAAGGTCAGTTAGGTTAGGTATTCATAATCACAGGTAAAAGCTTATTAGTTATACATACATACTCCACTCCATACACACTCTTTAACCCTTCAATACATCCCACATTCCCTCCCAGTCTACTCTGTCATATGATTTGGTATTAGTCAGGATGAACACAGAGCTCACTTTGGTGGACGAAACTATTTTTTTCGGGCGTTTTTATATGTTTTGAATGAATCTGCTAATCATTTCCGTCGCAATTTTTTTTTTTTTTTTTTTTTTTTTTTTTTTTTTTTTTTTTTTGTCAGGTAAAGGTTAGGTTAGGTATAGGTTAGGTATAGGTTAGGTATGGGTTAGATTAGGTATAGGTCTAGGTTAGGTTAGGTTTAGGTTCATCTTTTTTTGTCATTTTTGCAAAAATAAAAAATACATAAATAAATAAATAAAATTGCGATAGAAACGGTTAGCAGATTCATTCAAAACACAAAAACACACCAGAAAAAAATAGTTTCGTCCACCAAAGTGAGTTCGGTGTTCATCCTGACTAATACCAAATCATATGACAGAGTAGACTGGGAGGGAATGTGGGATGTATTGAAGGGTTAAAGAGTGTGTATGGAGTGGAGTATGTATGTATAACTAATAAGCTTTTACCTGTGATTATGAATACCTAACCTAACTGACATTTACCTAACCTAACGGTAACCTAACCTAACCATTACCGTCGGCGATTTTTCCCGATTTGTGTAGGGACGAGCATTTCGGTAGACGAGAGTACCAGGTACCATGAGGCAAGGATGGGTAATGTCACCGTGGTTATGCAACTTGTTTATGGATGGAGTAATAAGATAAATCAAAGCAAAATCTAACCTAGCCATTACCGTCGGCGAGTTTTCCCGATTTGTGTAGGGATAAAAATATCGGTAGACGACAGTCCCAGGTACCATGAGGCAAGGATGGGTAATGTCACTGTGGTTATGCAACTTGTTTATGGATGGAGTAATAAGATAAATCAAAGCAAAGGTTGGTGATGTTGGTATAGACTGAAGAGTATTCATTGGCTCGTCAAGTAACACTTAAACCATGATGTACCACTACTTATTATGAGGAAAGACAACAAAAGGAACTCAATTAATAAGGTATTTTAATACTATCATAACCATGACTATGTACAACCTACAAAGAGAAGACTACGACGATGAAAAAATTTCGAGTTGTTTTGGGCAAAATTGATATTCCAGGTGCTATATTTCCGTGCTCGCTGACAACATAGAGAAGCCCTGAGGTGATGGTTGATGTGCGAAGGCTTCTAAACCAGGAAAACAGTCACAGCAGTCTCATTAAGAAGTAAGCAAGTGGTAGGGACACATTACGTACCTACCAGTTGCTTACCTTTTGACGAGGCTCTGTTATGACTCTGTTTTCTTGGTTTAGAAGCCTCTGCACATCAGCCATTACCTCTGGGGTGTTTGAGAGGAAGGATTTGAGTGGTGCGAGCCGCTCTAACTCTCTCTCAAACGCCTGTGCGCGACTCGGGCGGGCCGTTCGAGTTGCCACAAAGCGCCCAAGCCAAAACCTTGGGCGCTCTGCGAGGTGTGACGTTATGACAACAACAATGGCCGCCCAAACAGAGACGAATTTGAGACAAATTAATGCTATTCCTGCCAATTACAGTCGAAAGACTACAATGTTATCCCGCAGCATGCATTGACATGCACTGCTAAGTACTGTACTGGAGCCTACTTGTAATTAATAATGAAAATACAGTAAATTGGAGTGATAATTTACGATATTATAGTGGTCCAATGAACAGTGGAGGGAGATAAATTTATTAAAGTTCACATTACACCCCCTTAAGCGGGTATCACACGGGGCGTTTCGTCGGACTGTTTCGTCGAACCAAACAAGCATTTGGTTGGACCTGTTCGTCGAACACTGACAACACATCTACGGTAGCACACGGTTGGGCCCAAGGTAGAAGGTCTTCAAGACAGAAGGTAACGTCACCTCCCTTTTGCCGCGCTGGGGGAAGTGACGTCAATAAGAATTAAGAGGGCGAGGAGGAGGGTGAGAGTGAAAGAGAAGATGGAGGAGGAGGAGGAGGAGGAGGAAGAGGAGAAGGAGGAAGGGGAAGGGGTAGGAGGAGGAGAAGGTAAGGGAAGGGAGGAGGTATGAACATAAGAACATAAGAAAATAAGGCATGGCCTTGCATGTCAGGTGGGAAATGAACTTTGCTTGTCCCGCTAAGCGGCAACAGCGGCACAAGTAAAGGGTCTCGTCCCCAGCTTGTGTGCTAGCTAGAACTCTCTCTCTCTCTCTCTCTCGTACACAATACTGATCAAGGTAAAGAATATGGGTGGGTTACGGGATGAGAGAGAGAGAGAGAGAGAGAGAGAGAGAGAGAGAGAGGTGGTGAGGCCTGAGTGAAGCCATAAAATATTTGAACGGTGGCGCCGTTGGCGCGATACCCATTGACGTCATGCGCACAAAGGACTGATTTTGCCTCGACGCCCCGGGGAGGTGACGTTACCTTCTGTCTCTTTATCTTGGTTGGGCCCACCGCTTCACCCAACAATAACAAACAAAGATGAAGCGATGACAGCGAGAGGCGCGGAGATTTTTTGTTAATGTTTTAACTTTAGGGGCATATATATACGTAGCTACTGGTGATGAAAAGGGAGGAGGTGATTGTTAGAAGAGAACAGCGACAGATGAAGACGCGTTCATGTGAGCTAAATGGGTTATAGTGGACGAGAACTGCGCGACGGTTAGGTTAATATTCCCGTCAGGGGGTCGAAGGGGACGGAGCCCCTCCCGTTAGAAGGTTAGGTTCGGTTAGGTTAGGGTAATAATTTCATCCCAGCAGGGCATAGCAGAGCCCAAAATCGAGTGGCGGGCGGCCGCCGGCCACTGTTACCTGTGGCCACCGAAACCTGTGGCGGGCGGCCCGCCCGCCCGCCCAATGGCCCAAAACCACACGCCCAATTGTGTAAGCAATTTCGGTCCTAGTGTGAAATAATACCATATGTAGTCAGTGTCTCAGGAAAGGACCGCGCAGTCCTCGTCCATTTTACCGGATCTTGATATTACAGGTGGCCCCGTAGTGTACTGGTTAGCACGCTCGGCTCACAACCGAGAAGTCCCGGGTTCGATCCCCGGGCGGAGCGAAGACAGACAGGCGGTCTTCTTAAAACCCGAGCCCCTGTCCACCCAGCAGTGAATGGGTACCGGGTGTTAGCCGGGGGTTTGTGACCCCCCTCCCGGGGTGGTGGCTTCGGCCAACACTAAGCCCGAGCGGTAGATCACTATGGCTCTGAGAAATTATCCTCTAAACAAACAAACAAACACCACATTCTCTCCAAACTCTTTCCCTGTCTCAATCATCCGTCCCCTTGTCTCACCAGTCACCACACAGTCCCAGCAGCAATAACAGCCATTCTCTTCCTGTCCTTTCAACCACCTCATTCATTTCACATCCCATTTCAGTGAAAACCACACGCATCATTTCCATTTTCTCCCCGGTATACTTCTCAGATCTCATATTTTACTAGTAATCATTCTACCGCAAACACATCAAATCAGCTTCATATTTCTGAAAATCTATCACATATTATATAATACTAGCCGCAAAGCCGCCCTCCGGGCGGACTTTTTGGCTAGCTCCTGCGGAGGGCTATTGGTGGGCCTTCGGCCCACCACCTGTGTTTGGTGGGCCGAAGGCCCACCAAACACACTCTCCAGATAGCCCCTTCTAACTTTCCTGAAATCATGGATGTAGAAATGTATGTATTAACGCCAACCCATCACCCCACCCATTCACTCGCCCATTACCCATCACCCTACATCAAGGTTTCCTCAATTCTCGCAACCCACTTTTTTTTCCACAATTCTCGCTAATAGGCTGCTAAAAAAAAAAGAAAAAAAAAAAGTGATCGGATCATCTCATAAATGGGCTTAAAGCCTTCCCCTGCTCGAGCCGGTTCCAAAAATGTGCCATATGAGGGGATTCCGCCACAGGGGGCGGCACCTGGAGCGGACACACACACACACTTTCACTTATATTATTATAGATAGACTGATCTGTATTAATTTTACTGTAATGTATTATATGATGGTGTTCATTTCAATGCTTAATAATTGCTAAAACTATTTATAACTTACAGAAAAAGTATAGACTTATTTTGACCCCAGAGTATGTTCGACGTATGTGCAACATTTTGTATCATTTCACAAAACCATTTCGTCGAACATGTTCGGTGAAATGACCCTCGAAGTTCGACCAAATGGCAAGTTCGACGAAACAGTCCGACGAAACGCACCGTGTGATAGCCGCTTTATATAAGCATTAGGTATTTCCTAGTATTTTTTTAATATATGTGCAGTTTAAACCAATACAAGATCGGTGGTTTTAGATATCCTGAACGTTTCATTCTCGTCATAAGGAGTATTTCTAACCTACAATAGCCGGCAGGGTATATGTGCAGTTTAAACCAATACACGATCGCTGGTTAAGTATCCTGCACGTTTCGTTCTCATCGCGGAGTATTTATGACCCATACAAAAAATAACACAAGGTGGTCTGGGGGAGTGAGGTAAGGTTGCGTAATCAATGCCCAGGTTAGGTTTGTTAACTAGTGGGGGGTTCTGGGGGAGAACAGCTCCCCCAGTTATGCCAGGAGAGTATTGGTTGAAACTGCACATTTACCGCCGCCAGGAATAAAAAATAAAAAATAACAAGAAAGGTCTGGGGGTGAGTGAAACCCCCTGCCTCAGTGAGCTAAGGTTATGTAATCAATGCCCAGGTTAGCTAGGTTAGTTTAGGTCTGGATGGTGTAGCCCCGCTAGTTAGGTAAATCTTAAGAACAAAGGCTCCACCCTCTATCTTCTTATAGCCAACAAGCTTGGGGACATGGTGGGAAACCGGGGTTTTTGGGTGGGGGAGCACACACATAAGGGAAATATGGCCCCCCACAAAAAGATCCCTAAACTAGGATATTTCCCTATTTCATGAACTTTATCGGGGAAATAATTCCCTGATTAAGTCTATATACTAGGGAAATTTCCCTAGTTTAGGGATTTTTGTTGGGAACCATATTTCCCTTATGAGTGTGCTCCTTCTGTGGGGGAGCACACATATAAGGGAAATATTTCCCCGATAAAGTCCATGAACTAGGGAAATTTCCCTAGTTTAAGGATTTCTTTTTGTGGGGGGCCATATTTCCCTTATGTGTGTGCTCCCCCACCCAAAAACCCCGGTTTCCACCATGTCCCCAAGCTTGTTGGCTATAAGAAGAAGATAGGAGTTTGAGCCTTTATTCTAAAGATGACAAACTCTACAGACCTAACCTAGCACCCCTCTTCGAGCCCCTCGTGCTGTGCACTAACCTAAGCTGCCCTAACCTAACCTATCCTGACCTACTCTAACCTAACCGGGGGGGGGGGGGGGGGGGGGGGGGGGGGCTCTGTCCCCCCTCGACCAGCCCCTAAGTTATACCTACTACTTAGATTCGCACTACTTTCTCAAACTCGTCGTCCATTGCGCATCTCGCTGGACTTAGTTTTTCTCAGGAGCCTGAAATTTAATATCGGCCATGTAGGCAAAGTAAGGATCGGCACTCATTAAAATATTAACAGATGTGTTAAGGACAGTAAGTATAATACGTAGAGCCAACATTTGGGTCAGCTTAACGTGGAGCCCTTGTTCTTAAGATGTTCCGCCAGTTATTTCAGAAGAGTATTGGTCAATAGGGAGTATTGGTTGAAAATGCATATTTACCATTTCTTTTGCTGTGATTTCAATTATTTATAACTTTTCATTATACAGAAATACTGTATACCCTTAATCTTAAATATCCCTTCTTCACCCACCAGTTAGGGTAGGTTAGGTTATTAGGTAAGAATGGAATTTTATTGGTTATATTTTTACTAATTAGGATGCATATATAGGGCCCGGGCGAGGGTGGCGGAGGAGGTATTTCAGCTCCAGATGTGTAATATGTGGCAGCAATAATATGTGATAATAAGATTGATAATTTAATAGACAGCTACTAAACAATCCAGATTTCATTAGTTAGAAAAGCTAGGTTATCTTAGCAATTGATTTAGTTTAGGTAAATTGAATTAGTTAAGTTGAAAACAATAATGTTTGATAAAACAAAAATATAAACAGTGGGGAGTTCTGTTTCAGAATGTCCTGTTGCTGTAAAAATATGCCTTCAGATTATCTCTATAAGTGGCAGGTTAGCTATATAAATGTGTACATAACTCTGAGTTAGAGGAGAAAACAACCTGCATATACATAACAGCATTATTTATCACAGTAATCTGACATTATAAGCGAACATGAAGCATTAGTCAAATCATATTAGCACTGTCATATTTTCATTTCATTTCATCTGCCTCTTTTCGTCGACAGTTCCAGTTCTTGATCTTGCATGAATTACAGTGCACAATATATACATTTAATAAGCTTTTACCAGTATTTCTGCATTCAGAGATTACATACCAGGTGGCATGGTGGTATCCAACAATGAAATACACTTTATTCTTCATTTTCATTTATTCCAAGTGGAACTGTTACCAAGGATTTCCGCGTCGGTGAGTGTACCACGTCGGCGACAGGCCTCAGTTGGTGTTTCTGCGAGAATTCGTATTGGCGACAGTTTCATAAACTTGTTCACGTATCCCTACACCCTACCGCCAATAACACTAAAGTCGCCACTGCACATATATGTCGTCAGGCGCCATATATTACGAATTTTATCATCACTACAGATACATAATTGTATGTGCCACTAAAGAGGCATGCACAGTAGTTTATATGGGGAGTTTTCTAATAAGCTCACGCTCAAGCCTGTCTCTCAGGCTGTCACATCTTCTGTTCTGTGAGGCTGAATGATCTATCATTTACCGTAAATTCTCTGTACTTCTTCGGGACATATCAGAATTACCCTTCAATACAACAACTGAAACAGTTCTTAATAAAAAATGTAGTTTATAATTTTATTTGTCTGCACTTGGTGAAAATATTGGCAAAACAATTGAATATTTGAAAACTCAATCTTTAAAAATCGTCTTTTCATAAAAAAACACAAGTTCAAGCAGAATGAGGCTTCAGGAAATATCTACTTGTATGTAAGCATTCACTGAGTACCTATTTTGGGTGTATATGTCTCTCTTACGACGAACATTTAACCAAGAAGTAATTTAAGTGCTTGGCACCTCAACGAACAGTCCTCTATCGAAGACAATACATGGTCTTGTTTACTATTTCCCCCGCCGCGAACTCTAAGCCCCTCCACCTCAATCTTTCCCTCTGAATCAATCAATCAACCCTTCCCTCTGAATACCCTATGTCCTCTGGTTTATCCTATTGTAACGAAGGAGGGTGGGGGCAACCCACCCCTCTCAAACTTCGTCACACTAACGGCTCGGGGCTATGGAGGAGACGGAAAGGACTGCAAGGAGACTTTTACTGCTGTGCACGGCCTTATTACCCCAACTACTACTACCCACAGTACATATAGTGACTACACGTCTGTCACGTAACATACACGCGCCACTCCGCTCCGCCCCAACACAACACAAATCACAGTCAAAGCACGAAATAAGGAGACGAAAGTCTTCTTTATGTGGGAAACGGTATGTGGGAGCGGATGCCACGAATATTCCAGTAGAGGATAGAGTGTGATGAGATAAGCGGGTGATGATAGTTAGGATGACATGTAGCCTGTGGTATTGAGAAGTTAGGAGTATCAGTGATATGAGCTGTGAGGTAAGGAGCGGCGCTGTGGCGATAAGGCGCTGAGCTGTCCATCCCCGTGTCGTGTCAACAGGAAAGTGGGTGATAGCAGATCCTGCCGGCGGGATGGTTTCTGTGGAGATGCTGAACGCCACACTCTGTTTTGGTTAAATGTTCGTCGTAAGAGAGACATATACACCCAAAATAGGTACTCAGTGAATGCTTACATACAAGTAGATATTTCCTGAAGCCTCATTCTGCTTGAACTTGTGTTTTTTTATGAAAAGACGATTTTTAAAGATTGAGTTTTCAAATATTCAATTGTTTTGCCAATATTTTCACCAAGTGCAGACAAATAAAATTATAAACTACATTTTTTATTAAGAACTGTTTCAGTTGTTGTATTGAAGGGTAATTCTGATATGTCCCAAAGAAGTACAGAGAATTTACGGTAAATGATAGATCATTCAGCCTCACAGAACAGAGGATGTGAGATGCGCGAGAGACATCTGGCGGTTTAGCTTCGAAAACTCCCCATTAAGTACCTGTCTTCAGTGGCACATACAAGTCTATAGTGATGCTAAAATTAGTAATATTTAGCGCCTGGCGACAAAAGTGCAGTGGCGACTATAGTGTTATTGACGGGTGTTGTTGGTTGACGGTGCCCGAGATTCCTAGCATTTCACCTCTCTCAGCGACAATTACCATTACAACAATAATCAAATAGTGGTCAGGTAGCTACAGCGTACGCCATTACACTTCCGTACTGTGCGTGGGCAGATAGAGGGCAGTAGAGGAAAATGGTGAGGTCAAAAGCCCACAGTCTGAGCGGTGGCGTCGTCGTTTCCATGGTAACAGCGGGGATTTGTTTACATACCACTGCGAGGCGCCCACAAGCGTTTGATAGAGGGGTACAGAAACCCGAACGGCGCAAGCCGCTCAAATTCTTCTTCTCAAACGCAGCCCAGGTCTTCTCTATCTCTCTTCTTCAGCGAGAACAGAGCACAGTAATATAGCACCTGGAATATCAATTTCGCCCAAAATAACTCGAAATTCTTCCATCGCCGTAGTTTTCCCTTCGTAGGTCCACCCGCGGCGACCCCGCCTTATCCCCACAATCCACCGATGTATACAAGCCGTGACCTCGATGAAGTCGATGAAGTGTGGGGGTAACACCTTGGTATCGGTGATTTTATTCTGATTCTTGAAGTGTTGTGGTGTTTGTTGCTTGATCACCCCGTTTTGTGCTTATACTTGTAAATGTTATTTTGAAATGTCTTGGTTTTCTTGCTAATCAATGTTCTTGCTGTTTCCTTGTTTTCCACATCAGTAACAAAGTTTGTTTCTTCACATCTGCATCCTGTTCATCTGCTAGGAGTAAAAATGTTGCAAGTTTTACATCATTTGTCAGTGTGTTGTCTTGTAGAAAGTTTAAGTTTTCCCTGATGTCTTTATATTCCTCGCAGTGTAATAGGAAGTGTTCTAAAGTTTCATCCTGTCCAGTGTTACATGTCGTGCATGCTGTGTTCCCGTGGGTGTGTCTGTTCCTGTAGTTTAGTTTCAGTGTGTTGCTTCTGCATCTTATCAAAGTTGTAGTGGATTCATCATTATCATAAAAGTCTATTTCTTTGATGTGTGTTTTGTATGTTCTGTAAAGTCTAAGTGTCTCTTTTTCAAAAAGTTCTGCTTTCCATTTCTTGGTATCATGTTCTTTTAATTTGTCAGTTATTTCTTGTTGTGTTTTGATACTAAGTTGGTCTATGTTGGTATTAAGCTCTTTTAAATAACTGTTGACTGTTTTGGTCCAGTAATCTTTCCCATTTTCTAGTCTTTGTAGCAAGCATCGTTCAGTAGATCATTTGTGGAGTGGGCCATAATGTATCTTATGTATGAGAGTTTAGCTTTTGCATCTCTGGTTTTCATCAAAGATGATCCAATTTCTCCTTTAAGGAAAACTGTTGGGTGTGTATTTGGGGGCTCGTAGTATTGTTCTGAAAGCTTTGTTCTCTGTTGTTTGGAGTTTTTCTAGGTTGTTACTGTTGTATGGTATGATGCCTTGACAGTAGAGAAGCTTGGGTAACATCACTTGTTTCCAGTATGTTTTTCCAATGAGGACCCTGTTGGTGCTTTTTGCCACTACTGCTGCTGTTACATTACTCAACCTGTGGGCTTCCTTTAGGGTTTCTTTCTTGAATTGATCAAAGCATCTTCTTTTGTTGGTGATATTTATCCCCAAGTATTTTATTTCCTTTGTTATTTTGATATCACAGAGATTATCAAGAGCTGTTTCATGGTTGTAAATCAGTATATGGCTTTTGTCTTTATTCATCTCCAGGCCACTTGCTCTTGCTGCTTCGATGAGTGTCAATGTCATGTTTAGGGCATCTGATTCACTTTGTGCTAAAATAAGGCCATCATCTGCATAAAACAATGCAGGGATAAAGCATATCTCATCTTTGAATCCAATATTTGTTTGGTTCAGGTGTAGGATGATGATATATGTTATCATTAAGAACAGTGATGTTGAACCATTGCAGCCTTGCCTTATTCCGCTGGTGACATCCATGTTTGTTACGATCTCATTGTTTAGATACAGGATGGTCTTGTCATTTAGGTATATGTCACTTATGACGTCAATTATGTGTGGATGTATCCTGAACTTTTTTAGGCATTCTATTAGGGGCTTTCTTTTCACACTGTCAAAGGCTTTCTTGAAATCTATAGCGATGGTTATTAATGGTCTCTTCATCTTGAAAGACTGTTCGATGCAGTAGTTTAAAAGAAACAGGTTGTCTTCGATACGTCTTTTCTTTGTAAATCCAGCTTGTAGTTCATTATCTTGTTGATTTTTGTGCATGTGCATGTGATTTGTGCATGTGACCTAGTTATGGGTAGGGTCCAATGGGCCCCAGACATAACTACGTCACGGTTTGTTTACATCGGTGCATTGTGGGGATAAGGCGGGGTCGCCGCGGGTGGACCTACGAAGGGAAAATTACGGCGATGGTTAGAATTTCGAGTTAGTTTGGGCGAAATTGATATTCCAGGTGCTATATTACTGTGCTCTGTTCTCGCTGACAACACTATAGAGAAGACCTGAGGTAATGGCTGATGTGCAGAGGCTTCTAAACCAAGAAAACAGAGTCATAACAGAGCCTCGTCAAAAGGTAAGCAACTGGTAGGTACGTAATGTGTCCCTACCACTTGCTTACTTCTTAATGAGACTCTGCTGTGACTGTTTTCCTGGTTTAGAAGCCTTTGCACATCAACCATCACCTCAGGTCTTCTCTATGTTGTCAGCGAGCGCGGATATATAGCACCTGGAATATCAATTTCGCCCAAAACAACTCGAAATTTTTTCATCGTCGTAGTCTTCTCTTTGTAGGTTGTACATAGTCATGGTTATGATAGTATTAAAATACCTTATTAATTGAGTTCCTTTTGTTGTCTTTCCTCATAATAAGTAGTGGTACATCATGGTTTAAGTGTTACTTGACGAGCCAATGAATACTCTTCAGTCTATACCACCATCACCAACCTTTGCTTTGATTTATCTTATTACTCCATCCATAAACAAGTTGCATAACCACAGTGACATTACCCATCCTTGCCTCATGGTACCTGGTACTCTCGTCTACCGAAATGCTCGTCCCTACATAAATCGGGAAAACTCGCCGACGGTAATGGTTAGGTTAGGTTAGGTAAAGGTCAGTTAGGTTAGGTATTCATAATCACAGGTAAAAGCTTAGTTCAGTTCCCTCCGTAACCTCTATCCATATAGACTCTATGCTGTCATCTGTTTTTATAACATTATTAACACAACACTGCAATGCATCTCTTGCATAAAGCACAACTCCTCCACCTCGTCTGCCTACTCTGTCCTTGTGAAATAACTTATACCCAGCTATCTCGACTTCCGGATCAAATAACTTTCCTGACATATCCAACCATGTTTCTGTTAATGCTAATATATCAAAAATCCTCTACACTATTTATTCCTCTCAGGAAATCTATCTTTTTTTTTAAATACTCCTACAGTTTGTATACATAGTAAACTTTCAAGCAACTCCTCTTCTTTTTGTCAATTTTCCCTTTATCTTTAACTAAACACCTCCTCTCTCTCTTCTTACGAATCACTTTAGTTCCCTGCCTTCTGATACTCCTCCTAGTGTCGTAAGTTTCCTTTACCCCGACCCCCGTGTCTAAACCCCGGTTCTCTGTCTTAAAAAAGCCTGCAGTGCATCTACCTCCCTTTCAAGGGATTCAGACAAGATCTGAACTCCTTTCCTCGAAAAGTGCACCCCGTCCCTGCGGTAGAGGTGGTTATGCCCGAAGAAGAGGTCCCAGCTGTCGACAAAGGCCCAACCATTGGCTTTGCAATGAAGTGCCAGCCGGCAATTCAGAGCAATAGCCCTGGAGTACCACAAGTCGTCAACAAAGCGTCTTGGAAGGACACCACACACCACAGGGAACCCACCCCTGTCCCTAACTTTACCTACAGCTTCCTTGAACCGCCGTAGCAATTCCTCACTTCTTACACACTCAACATCATTTCCCCCGGCACTCAGGCAGACGATGGGCTTTTTCCCTTGGCCTGCCATGCACTCCACTATCTTATCACTAACATAACCTATCCCCTTCCCTGGATAACTCACCCACTTCATGCGCATCCCTTCCCTGTCACAGAACCTGCTGTCAAGATGCCTAACCTGACTGTCACCAACAACCAAGATGTTACCTTCGGGTAATGATGTATCGTCCACCTTCCTTACCTCCGTATCTCCCTCTTGCAGCCCTGAGAGTACCTGAAATTGGTTCATGCACACAACATGGTCATTGTTTACCTTTTTCTCCTTCGGGCGGGCTCCATGATCAACTACCTTCCAAACACCAATCCCTGGTGACTTACTGGTGACCTTAGTAGTCTCTCGAGTCACATCTCGCTCTGGTACCCCTACAAGTACATCTCTCGCATGTGCCCCTCCACTCACTCCACTTGGACCTTCACCTCCACACTTAAGAGAACGTATCTCTATTTCCTGCTTCATCACAACGCTTTTCAATTCGTTCACTTCATTTGCAAAGCTCATTTTCAGGTCTTCGATCGCCTCCAGAATAGTCTTAAGCGCATCTCCACACCCTTCACTACACTCTCCCTCGACCCTTCTCACTCCCTCTACCACACTAGTTTTAACCTCAGCCTCCTTCACTCCTACCACACTACCACTCTCAACCCCCGCAGAAGCACACAACACCACTTCTCTCTCCGCCTCCACAACACTCTCCATCACAGACGTAGCCATTCTAATCCCTAGAGCTCAACCAAACACAACCTCACTCCACGGAGACGTCAGGTGAACTGAACACAGCTGAACTGAACTAAACTGGCACAGCATTACGATAAGTTGCCATCGCCTGGAGATAACTTTTTATTGGGTAAAATGGCCTTGTTTGATGAGTTTCATCCATTATTGCTTGGTACACCCTGACACTTGGCACTTGATACAGACAGAGAGAGAGAGAGAGAGAGAGAGAGAGAGAGAGAGAGAGAGAGAGAGAGAGAGAGAGAGAGAGAGAGAGAGAGAGAGAGAGAGAGAGAGAGAGAGAGAGAGAGAGAGAGAGAGAGAAAAACATAAAAACATAAAAACATAAGAAAATAAGGAAGCTACAAGAGGCCGCGAGACCTACACGAGGTAGTTCCTGTAAACTTAACAAATAAACTTATCCATTACACCAATAATAATACACCAGCTTCCTTGTGCCTTATATTATTATCTGATACTGATATTTAAGATGTAACCTGACATGTACGGCAGATCTTGTACCACAAACAGATACAGAGAGAAAATGCTGACAAGAATAAAGGAGGTCTCCGCTACGATCTCACACACTCACACACACACACACACAACACACACACACACACACACACACACACCTGTATCTGAAGCTGGAGCCCATGTGGAAGAAGCTGTGTCTGCCGGTGGAAGCCTTGAGGCGGAGGAACGAGTGGCGCTCCACCGCACCCTTCCACCGCTGTTTTCATGTCTTCTCGTGGAGCAGCCTGGGTGTGGGGGGGACAGGGGTGAGTGTGGGGGGATGTGAGGCCAACAAGTCACCAAAATCACAAGTCAATCAGTCACAAGTCAATCAAAGTCACAAGTCACCATATAAGCCATTATGACATCTGGCCCTGTATGCTGCACCTTGGTCAGCACACACACACGCACACACACACACACACACACACACACACACACACACACACACACACACACACACACACACTTGGAAATTTGGCAATAAATCATATTTTTCAGATTCACTTGCAAACTATTAGGCGCAAGCAGCAAATGTATAGACTAGTTAATAGTAAAGCTAGATCAGACAAAGAGCTTCCTTAGCTAAGTGTTTGGTAACCCTTGCCTTCCTATAGCAGTGCATTGGCTGTGACTGTTGCCATCACACCCGTGGCTGGGGATGGGGGGAAGGAGGCAGCCTGCAAGTGCCTTCTGGGTCTCCTCACCACGGCTTCCCCTCAAGCACTGTTGTATGCATCCCTGCAAACAAAAGCACCATACCAATCACTACTTGGCTTGCAACATCACTTAGTTACCATATACAAAATATCATAATTACAATAGATAATACATTAGATACTACGCGTTGCCATTCCTTATTCAAATACAGTCAAACATCGATATAACGGACCTCGATGTAACGGACTTCGGATATAACGAACTCCATTTGCGTGACTTTTTTTTTTTTTTTTTTTTTTTTGCATATCAGACCACTTATCGCCGCTCGAATTGTCAACTCAACATTATTGTATTATTTTCTCATTTTACTTTGGAATGCTTAGGTTTTAAGGAGTTTTGATGTAACACATATTAAGATATAATATTATAAGGAAAGGAAGGAGCCTGTGTTGCTAGTGATTTAGTGGTACACGTAGAAGGTGTGTATTGTTTAAAATAGTGACTATTAGTGTTATGGCGTGGCCGCTGCTACGTCTCCCTGTCACCTCAACACCCTAAATCACCCTTATCTAAGGTGACACGCAGTGCTACACTGACCTAAATAGTGACACGTGTATAGAACTACACTTCACAACCATATAATATATATAATAATGAGCATTAGTCATGATAATAAGCAATACCTTTGGAAGCCACGGCTGAATCTGGCTCGTAGTAATTTGCTTACATTTCACTAGAGCTTGAGCTTGACTAGCTACACGGTCTGATTGTGTTTGTGATTATTTCTCATTTATTTCACGTGTAGGAGCGGACCAAATTCAGCATGTAGTGCCAGTCACTGTTTACCTCCCAACATAGCTACACAGTCTGGTTGTGTTGGTGATTATTTCTCATTTATTTCACGTGTAGGAGCGGACCAAATTCAGCATGTAGTGCCAGTCACTGTTTACCTCCCAACATAGCTACACAGTCTGGTTGTGTTTGTGATTATTTCTCATTTATTTCACGTGTAGGAGCGGACCAAATTCAGCATGTAGTGCCAGTCACTGTTTACCTCCCAACATAGCTACACAGTCTGGTTGTGTTGGTGATTATTTCTCATTTATTTCACGTGTAGGAGCGGACCAAATTCAGCATGTAGTGCCAGTCACTGTTATCCTCCCAACATAGCTACACAGTCTGGTTGTGTTTGTGATTATTTCTCATTTATTTCACAATTTTTCCGTTTTTTTCATATATTTTTCCAACCTTGGGAAAATACCCTCGCTATAACGGACAATCGGCTTTAACGGACCACTCCTCCCCCCTTTAGTCCGTTATATCGAGGTTTGACTGTACGTATATTTCAGGTTTACTATGCAGGTTGATATGAGTCATTCTTTTAAGCTGTCTATTTATTGATCACATGTGTATTTTCTCCTTATATATTTGTATTATTGGTAACGTTTATGCGCAACGTATATTCTAAAATAATACATAATAAATCAAACATGTATATTTTAGGTGTACTGTATTAGCTTGATATTGGACGCATTTTTAAGCTGCATATAAATCATGTACATATTTTGCAATTATTAATATATCACTGTAGTTATACATCCCTGCCACCCATTGTACTAATTACTACATGGCTGACACCAACACTTTTATAATAAATATCATAATTCCATCACATGCTTCTAAACACTGATCTTACTCACACTGTATCTTTGCTGTGCTGACAGGAGGTCTGTGCAGTGAAGTCATGGCTGGCTATGTGGCTATGTGGCAGTGGAGGCATGGCTGGCTATGTGGCTATGTGGCAGTGGAGGCATGGCTGGCTATGTGGCTATGTGGCAGTGGAGTCATGCCTGGCTATGTGGCTATGTGGCAGTGGAGGCATGGCTGGCTATGTGGCTATGTGGCAGTGAAGGCATGGCTGGCTATGTGGCTATGTGGCAGTGGAGGCATGGCTGGCTATGTGGCTATGTGGCAGTGAAGGCATGGCTGGCTATGTGGCAGTGAAGGCATGGCTGGCTATGTGGCTATGTGGCAGTGGAGGCATGGCTGGCTATGTGGCTATGTGGCAGTGGAGTCATGCCTGGCTATGTGGCTATGTGGCAGTGGAGTCATGCCTGGCTATGTGGCTATATGGCAGTGAAGTCATGCCTGGCTATGTGGCTATATGGCAGTGAAGTCATGCCTGGCTATGTGGCTATGAAGTCATGCCTGGCTATATGGCAGTGGAGTCATGCCTGGCTATGTGGCTATGTGGCAGTGGAGTCATGCCTGGCTATGTGGCTATATGGCAGTGACGTCATGCCTGGCTATGTGGCTATGTGCAGTGAAGTCATGCCTGGAGCCCAACATTCGTACAGGCACCCAGACTTGCCAGGACGTGCTGGAGGAGAGGAGCTGCAAAAAAGAGTTCAGCCAAGGGCATTAGTTCCTGGGTTCCTGAGTGGTAAGGGGGCGGACATCCTAACACCCTAACCTAAAGGAAAACACTGCCATGGGTACGTTACATAATGCATTCTTGTACGCCGCTGGAGCTCCTGCGATGTCTGGCAGTCCCGCGACGGCTTGCAAAACTTACCTGAAATGATTGCCACGCTTAATAACGTTGCCCAATACATACAAGGGGGGGGGGGGGACAAGGGGCACCCACTCCATTACAGATCAGTGTCTCTAACCAGTGTGGTAGGTTAGTTATGTGTGACAATAGTTAACCCCTTGAGGCCCAGAACGTTATTTCCATTGTAATTTGGGTACCATTAGACGATTTTTAGTGAATATAAGGAATATTTTATAGATAACTTTTACTATGACCTGTTTAGTAGCCTTGTCCACTAGCTAATTTGGTATATTTAGTGACTTTTCGTAATTTTATGGCTAACAACAGACGATTTTTTGTATAGCCAAGGAAAGATCTGGGCGTGAAGGGTTAATGCACAGATGGAATTAGTATCTGGAGAGTGAGCATCGTGTAGGACAGACCATTCAGATTCACAGGTCCTGCAAATTTACAATGACTACATGATTCAAGCACTGCTGACCTTAGAGAAACAGATGCTTGACAATCTTTGCAGAATACGTGCCTAGATTAGATTAGATTAGATATCTTATTGACCACACCAATACAAAGAAAAATCACATACTACATATCCTAGGGTCCAACAAAGGAATACATAATTATGATGAATAACTAAATTATAAATCTTCACTCAACCTAAAGATTAACGCATCTATCCATAATATTTTGTCTATAGCTGTACACACATATCATCGGTCATTGTTCTTGAGAATAAATCATAGATACACATACACTTCACACCTGGAGGACAATACTCACCACACTGAAGAGATGGCGAGGCAGACGCTTCAGTGCCAGCTACGGATTGCCTCAAGCACGTTGGCTTTCCGTAATAAATATTTGTACGGCAGGAGTCCGGCGTCCCCGAGAACAGTGGTGGCGGTTAGGAAAGTGGGATTTCGGGCATTCTTGAGGAGAATAACTTTCCGTCCGACAGTCCCCCCAACACCCCTCTGCCGGAGTCACTGGATCCCCGCAGGAGGCCCGGGGGCGGGGCACCACTGGCCCGGAGTGAGGGCCAGTGGTGCCCCGCCCCGTGAAGACGACGTGCCCGCGCTAACACAACAGCTCACTCAGCCACGGCAGCTACACTCTGAAACAAACACACATACTTAATGCATGATTCTAAACATTATACACATTCACCATGAAAAAAAATGTGCAAGTATTATGAATAAAGCGATACTGTAAAATGCAGCCTACAAAAATACAGGCATTTTTTAATGCTTTCAACGGCATTTTATAATGCTTTCAACGGCATTTTATAATGCATCGACGGCATTTTTTAATGCTTTCAACGGCATTATTTAACGCTTTCAACGGCATTATTTAATGCTTTCAACGGCATTATTTAATGCTTTCAACGGCATTATTTAATGCTTTCAACGGCATTTTTTAATGCTTTCAACGGCATTTTTTAATGCTTTCAACGGCATTATTTAATGCTTTCAACGGCATTATTTAATGCTTTCAACGGCATTTTTTAATGCTTTCAACGGCATTTTTTAATGCTTTCAACGGCATTTTTTAATGCTTTCAACGGCATTTTTTAATGCTTTCAACGGCATTATTTAATGCTTTCAACGGCATTATTTAATGCTTACAACGGCATTATTTAATGCTTTCAACGGCATTATTTAATGCTTTCAACGGCATTATTTAATGCTTTCAACGGCATTTTTTTTTGCTTTCATCGGCATTATTTAATGCTTACAACGGCATTATTTAATGCTTTCAAAGGTACTTTTTAATGCTTTCAACGGCATTATTTAATGCTTTCAACGGCATTTTTTAATGCTTTCAACGGCATTTTTTAATGCTTTCAACGGCATTTTTTAATGCTTTCAACGGCATTATTTAATGCTTTCAACGGCATTATTTAATGCTTTCAACGGCATTATTTAATGCTTTCAACGGCATTTTTTAATGCTTTCAACGGCATTTTTTTTGCTTTCAACGGCATTATTTAATGCTTTCAACGGCATTATTTAATGCTTTCAACGGCATTTTTTAATGCTTTCAACGGCATTTTTTAATGCTTTCAACGGCTTTTTTTAATGCTTTCAACGGCATTATTTAATGCTTTCAACGGCATTTTTTAATGCTTTCAACGGCATTTTTTAATGCTTTAAAAGGCATTTTTTAATGCTTTCAACGGCATTATTTAATGCTTTCAACGGCATTATTTAATGCTTTCAACGGCATTATTTAATGCTTTCAACGGCATTATTTAATGCTTTCAACGGCATTTTTTAATGTTTTCAACGGCATTATTTAATGCTTTCAACGGCATTATTTAATGCTTTCAACGGCATTTTTTAATGCTTTCAACGGCATTATTTAATGCTTTCAACGGCATTATTTAATGCCTTCAACGCCATTATTTAATGCTTTCAACGGCATTTTTTAATGCTTTCAACGGCATTTTTTAATGCTTTCAACGGCATTTTTTAATGCTTTCAACGGCATTTTTTAATGCTTTCAACGGCATTATTCAATGCTTTCAACGGCATTATTTAATGCTTTCAACGGCATTTTTTAATGCTTTCAACGGCATTTTTTTTGCTTTCAACGGCATTATTTAATGCTTTCAACGGCATTATTTAATGCTTTCAACGGCATTTTTTAATGCTTTCAACGGCATTTTTTAATGCTTTCAACGGCTTTTTTTAATGCTTTCAACGGCATTATTTAATGCTTTCAACGGTACTTTTTAATGCTTTCAACGGCATTATTTAATGCTTTCAACGGCATTATTTAATGCTTTCAACGGCATTTTTTAATGCTTAAAACGGCATTTTTTAATGCTTTCAACGGCATTATTTAATGCTTTCAACGGCATTATTTAATGCTTGCAACGGCATTATTTAATGCTTTCAACGGCATTTTTTAATGCTTTCAACGGCATTTTTTTTGCTTTCAACGGCATTATTTAATGCTTTCAACGGCATTATTTAATGCTTTCAACGGCATTTTTTAATGCTTTCAATGGCATTTTTTAATGCTTTCAACGGCATTATTTAATGCTTTCAACGGCATTATTTAATGCTTTCAACGGCATTTTTTAATGCTTTCAACGGCATTTTTTAATGCTTTCAACGGCATTTTTTAATGCTTTCAACGGCATTATTTAATGCTTTCAACGGCATTATTTAATGCTTTCAACGGCATTATTTAATGCTTTCAACGGCATTTTTTAATGTTTTCAACGGCATTATTTAATGCTTTCAACGGCATTATTTAATATTTTCAACGGCATTTTTTAATGCTTTCAACGGCATTATTTAATGCTTTCAACGGCATTATTTAAGGCCTTCAACGGCATTATTTAATGCTTTCAACGGCATTTTTTAATGCTTTCAACGGCATTTTTTAATGCTTTCAACGGCATTTTTTAATGCTTTCAACGGCATTATTTAATGCTTTCAACGGCATTATTTAATGCTTTCAACGGCATTATTTAATGCTTTCAACGGCATTATTTAATGCTTTCAATGGCATTTTTTAATGCTTTCAATGGCATTTTTTTTGCTTTCAACGGCATTATTTAATGCTTTGAACGGCATTATTTAATGCTTTCAACGGCATTTTTTAATGCTTTCAACGGCATTTTTTAATGCTTTCAACGGCTTTTTTTAATGCTTTCAACGGCATTATTTAATGCTTTCAACGGCATTTTTTAATGCCTTCAACGGCATTTTTTAATGCTTTAAAAGGCATTTTTTAATGCTTTCAACGGCATTATTTAATGCTTTCAACGGCATTATTTAATGCTTTCAACGGCATTATTTAATGCTTTCAACGGCATTTTTTAATGTTTTCAACGGCATTATTTAATGCTTTCAACGGCATTATTTAATGCTTTCAACGGCATTTTTTAATGCTTTCAACGGCATTATTTAATGCTTTCAACGGCATTATTTAATGCCTTCAACGGCATTATTTAATGCTTTCAACGGCATTTTTTAATGCTTTCAACGGCATTTTTTAATGCTTTCAACGGCATTTTTTAATGCTTTCAACGGCATTTTTTAATGCTTTCAACGGCATTATTTAATGCTTTCAACAGCATTATTTAATGCCTTCAACGGCATTATTTAATGTTTTCAACGGCATTTTTTAATGCTTTCAACGGCATTTTTTAATGCTTTCAACGGCATTTTTTAATGCTTTCAACGGCATTATTTAATGCTTTCAACGGCATTATTTAATGCTTACAACGGCATTATTTAATGCTTTCAACGGCATTATTTAATGCTTTCAACGGCATTTTTTAATGCTTTCAACGGAATTTTTTTTGCTTTCAACGGCATTATTTAATGCTTACAACGGCATTATTTAATGCTTTCAACGGCATTTTTTAATGCTTTCAACGGCATTATTTAATGCTCTCAACGGCAATATTTAATGCTTTCAACGGCATTTTTTAATGCTTTCAACAGCATTTTTTAATGCTTTCAACGGCATTATTTAATGCTTTCAACGGCATTATTTAATGCTTTCAACGGCATTATTTAATGCTTTCAACGGCATTTTTTAATGCTTTCAACGGCATTTTTTTTGCTTTCAACGGCATTATTTAATGCTTTCAACGGCATTATTTAATGCTTTCAACGGCATTATTTAATGCTTTCAACGGCATTATTTAATGCTTTCAACGGCATTTTTTAATGCTTTCAACGGCATTTTTTAATGCTTTCAACGGCATTTTTAATGCTTTCAACGGCATTTTTTAATGCTTTCAACGGCATTTGTTAATGCTTTCAACGGCATTTTTTAATGCTTTCAACGGCATTTTTTAATGCTTTCAACGGCATTATTTAATTAATGCTTTCAACGGCATTATTTAATGCTTTCAACGGCATTTTTTAATGCTTTCAACGCCATTATTTAATGCTTTCAACGGCATTTTTTAATGCTTTCAACGGCATTTTTTTATACTTTCAACGGCATTATTTAATGCTTTCAACGGCATTATTTAATTAATGCTTTCAACGGCATTATTTAATGCTTTCAACGGCATTTTTTAATGCTTTCAACGGCATTTTTTAATGCTTTCAACGGCATTTTTTAATGCTTTCAACGGCATTATTTAATGCTTTCAACGGCATTTTTTAATGCTTTCAACGGCATTTTTCAATGCTTTCAACAGCATTACTTAATGCTTTCAACGGCATTATTTAATGCTTTCAATGGCATTATTTAATGCTTTCAACGGCATTTTTTAATGCTTTCAACGGCATTATTTAATGCTTTCAACGGCATTATTTAATGCTTTCAACGGCATTATTTAATGCTTTCAACGGCATTTTTTGATGCTTTCAACGGCATTATTTAATGCTTTCAACGGCATTATTTAATGCTTTCAACGGCATTATTTAATGCTTTCAACGGCATTATTTAATCTTTCAACGGCATTTTTTAATGTTTTCAACGGCATTATTTAATGCTTTCAACGGCATTATTTAATGCTTTCAACGGCATTTTTTAATGCTTTCAACGGCATTATTTAATGCTTTCAACGGCATTTTTTAATGCTTTCAACGACATTATTTATCAACAGAACACAACAGAACACAACAGAACATTATTTTTCAACGGCCTCATCACAGACGTAGCCATTCTAATCCCTAGAGCTCAACCAAACACAACCTCACTCCACGGAGACGTCAGGTGAACTGAACACAGCTGAACTGAACTAAACTGGCACAGCATTACGATAAGTTGCCATCGCCTGGAGATCACTTTTTATTGGGTAAAATGACCTTGTTTGATGAGTCTCATCCATTATCGCTTGGTACACCCTGACACTTGGCACTTGATACAGAGAGAGAGAGAGAGAGAGAGAGAGAGAGAGAGAGAGAGAGAGAGAGAGAGAGAGAGAGAGAGAGAGAGAGAGAGAGAGAGAGAGAGAGAGAGAGAAACATACAAACATAAAAACATAAGAAAATAAGGAAGCTACAAGAGCCCGCGAGACCTACACGAGGTAGTTCCTGTAAACTTAACAAATAAACTTATCCATTACAACAATAATAATACACCAGCTTCCTTGTGCCTTATATCATTATCTGATACTGATATTTAAGATGTAACCTGACATGTACGACAGATCTTGTACCACAAACAGATACAGAGAGAGAAAATGCTGACAAGAATAAAGGAGGTCTCCACTACGATCTCACACACACACACACACACACAGTTAGTTAGTTAATTCATTGACAAAGAATTTCCAATTAATACATAATACAAAATACAAAAGATTACAAAAACACAAAATAGTATACAAAAAACAATGCAGATCTATCATTTGTCCAAACAAAACAAAAATATAATTTTTTCCAAGTAGAAGGTAATACATACTTTCTAAGCAAAAATACTAACCACTTCATGCACATAATCACATAATTCACATACATATGTGTCCTCATTCAATAGGTTGGTAATATTAGAAAACGATAACATGTTGAACCTTACGCGGCAGTGAGCAGACAGGGGACAATCTATCAAGACAGCTGTTCTGTTTGCACCTGTCACCATCACACTGACACACGCGTTGGTCAGCAGGTGTGCGACTCCCCCTCCCTACTTCTATCCTAAGATTGTGAGACATAAGTCTGAGTCTGGTAAATGATTCACGTTTGTAGTCTTGGATGAATCTATCGGTTCGATACACTTGGTGCACTGTCATGGATGGGTTCAGGTCTGTGATATATGTTGTGAGCTTTGTTGCACCGGCTGCTCTTTCCTGCACATATCTCACAACACTATTTAATGGATCCATAGTATTGTCCCAAACAGCTGATCTTTCTATGAACCGGAAACCAGGTGTATTCGCTTGCCTGCAAAGATTGTATACAAAGTGGCAAGGTTGGTCCATGTCTATGTCTGCATGTTTCCTTTGGATATACTGAAAACTTTTCTTTTCAACTAGGTGTTGCACTGGGGGAATACCGGCTTCTATCATACATAGATTCATGCTAGTATTTTTCCGTACACCAAGCAGACATTTCACTAATTTATTATATTGTGTTTCCGGTCCTTTCGTTTTCTTTGTTAACCACGACTCCGAGCTGTACAATAATGAACTCATCACTGCTGCTTCGAAAACAACTTTCTTATATACAAATGGCATCTGAGTGTTGCTTGCACAGAAAATGGAGAATTTGTTCACTACTGCTTCACTTGCAGCTTCATGCAGTCTCACGATATCGTCCATCTTGGCAGAATCAGTGAACCATGCCCCGAGGTACAAGTACTTAGAGGCATAGCTCACGCTCACTCCTTCACTCAACAAACACTGCCTATCATAGTCCTCTCCATTACCTCTCCACACACACACACACACACACACACACCTGTATCTGATGCGGGGGCCCATGTGGAAGAAGCTGTGTCTGCCGGTGGAAGCCTTGAGGCGGAGGAACGAGTGGCACTCCACCGCACCCTTCCACCGCTGTTTCCATGTCTTCTCGTGGAGCAGCCTGGGTGTGGGGGGGACAGGGGTGAGTGTGGGGGGATGTGAGGCCAACAAGTCACCAAAATCACAAGTCAATCAGTCACAAGTCAATCAAAGTCACAAGTCACCAAATAAACCATTATGACATCTGACCCTGTATGCTGCACCTAGGTCAGCACACACACACACACAGACACACACACACACACACACACACACACACACACACACACACACACACACTTGGAAATTTGGCAATACATCATATTTTTCAGATTCACTTGAGAACTATTAGGCGCAAGCAGAAAATGTATAGACTAGTTAATAGTAAAGCTAGATCAGACAAAGAGCTTCCTTAGCTAAGTGTTTGGTAACCCTTGCCTTCCTATAGCAGTGCACTGGCTGTGACTGTTGCCATCACACCCGTGGCTGGGGATGGGGGGAAGGAGGCAGCCTGCAAGTGCCTTCTGGGTCTCCTCACCACGGCTTCCCCTCATGCACTGGTGTATGCATCCCTGCAAACAAAAGCACCATACCAATCACTACTTGGCTTGCAACATCACTTAGTTACCATATACAAAATATCATAATTACAATAAATAATACATTAGATACTGCACGTTGCCATTCCTTATTCAAATAGTCAAACCTCGATATAACGGACCTCGATGTAACGGACTTCGGATATAACGAACTCCATTTGGGTGACTTTTTTTTTTTTTTTTTTTTTGCATATCAGACCACTTATCGCCGCTCGAATTGTCAACTCAACATTATTGTATTATTTTCTCATTTTACTTTGGAATGCTTAGGTTTTAAGGAGTTTTGATGTAACACATATTAAGATATAATATTATAAGGAAAGGAAGGAGCCTGTGTTGCTAGTGATTTAGTGGTACACGTAGAAGGTGTGTATTGTTTAAAATAGTGACTATTAGTGTTATGGCGTGGCCGCTGCTACGTCTCCCTGTCACCTCAACACCCTAAATCACCCTTATCTAAGGTGACACGCAGTGCTACACTGACCTAAATAGTGACACGTGTATAGAACTACACTTCACAACCATATAATATATATAATAATGAGCATTAGTCATGATAATAAGCAATACCTTTGGAAGCCACGGCTGAATCTGGCTCGTAGTAATTTGTTTACATTTCACTAGAGCTTGAGCTTGACTAGCTACACGGTCTGATTGTGTTTGTGATTATTTCTCATTTATTTCACGTGTAGGAGCGGACCAAATTCAGCATGTAGTGCCAGTCACTGTTATCCTCCCAACATAGCTACACAGTCTGGTTGTGTTGGTGATTATTTCTCATTTATTTCACAATTTTTCCGTTTTTTTCATATATTTTTCCAACCTTGGGAAAATACCCTCGCTATAACGGACAATCGGCTTTAACGGACCAGTACTCCCCCCTTTAGTCCGTTATATCGAGGTTTGACTGTACGTATATTTCAGGTTTACTATGCAGGTTGATATTAGTCATTCTTTTAAGCTGTCTATTTATTGATCACATGTGTATTTTCTCCTTATATATTTGTATTATTGGTAACGTTTATGCGCAACGTATATTCTAAAATAATACATAATAAATCAAACATGTATATTTTAGGTGTACTGGATTAGCTTGATATTGGACGCATTTTTAAGCTGCATATAAATCATGTACATATTTTGCAATTATTAATATATCACTGTAGTTATACATCCCTGCCACCCATTGTACTAATTACTACATGGCTGACACCAACACTTTTATAATAAATATCATAATTCCATCACATGCTTCTAAACACTGATCTTACTCACACTGTAGCTTTGCTGTGCTGGCAGGAGGTCTGTGCAGTGAAGTCATGGCTGGCTATGTGGCTATGTGGCAGTGGAGGCATGGCTGGCTATGTGGCTATGTGGCAGTGAAGGCATGGCTGGCTATGTGGCAGTGGAGTCATGCCTGGCTATGTGGCTATGTGGCAGTGGAGGCATGGCTGGCTATGTGGCTATGTGGCAGTGAAGGCATGGCTGGCTATGTGGCTATGTGGCAGTGGAGGCATGGCTGGCTATGTGGCTATGTGGCAGTGGAGGCATGGCTAGCTATGTGGCTATGTGGCAGTGGAGTCATGGCTGGCTATGTGGCTATGTGGCAGTGAAGGCATGCCTGGCTATGTGGCTATGTGGCAGTGAAGTCATGGCTGGCTATGTGGCTATGTGGCAGTGGAGGCATGGCTGGCTATGTGGCTATGTGGCAGTGGAGGCATGGCTGGCTATGTGGCTATGTGGCAGTGGAGGCATGGCTAGCTATGTGGCTATGTGGCAGTGAAGGCATGGCTGGCTATGTGGCAGTGGAGTCATGCCTGGCTATGTGGCAGTGGAGTCATGCCTGGCTATGTGGCAGTGGAGTCATGCCTGGCTATGTGGCAGTGGAGTCATGCCTGGCTATGTGGCAGTGAAGTCATGCCTGGCTATGTGGCTATGTGGCAGTGGAGGCATGCCTGGCTATGTGGCTATGTAGCAGTGGAGGCATGCTGGCTATGTGGCTATGTGGCAGTGGAGGCATGGCTGGCTATGTGGCTATGTGGCAGTGAAGGCATGGCTGGCTATGTGGCTATGTGGCAGTGAAGGCATGGCTGGCTATGTGGCTATGTGCAGTGAAGGCATGGCTGGCTATGTGGCTATGTAGTAGTGAAGGCATGACTGGCTATGTGGCTATGTGGCAGTGAAGGCATGCCTGGCTATGTGGCAGTGGAGTCATGACTGGCTATGTGGCTATGTGGCAGTGAAGGCATGGCTGGCTATGTGGCTATGTGGCAGTGAAGGCATGGCTGGCTATGTGGCTATGTAGCAGTGAAGGCATGGCTGGCTATGTGGCAGTGAAGGCATGCCTGGCTATGTGGCAGTGGAGTCATGCCTGGGTATGTGGCTATGTGGCAGTGGAGTCATGCCTGGCTATGTGGCTATGTGCAGTGGAGTCATGCCTGGCTATGTGGCAGTGGAGTCATGACTTGCTATGTGGCTATATGGCAGTGGAGTCATGCCTGGCTATGTGGCAGTGGAGTCATGCCTGGCTATGTGGCTATATGGCAGTGGAGTCATGCCTGGCTATGTGGCTATGTGCAGTGAAGTCATGCCTGGCTATGTGGCAGTGGAGTTATGCCTGGCTATGTGGCTATATGGCAGTGAAGTCATGCCTGGCTATGTGGCTATATGGCAGTGGAGTCATGCCTGGGTATGTGGCTATGTGCAGTGAAGTCATGCCTGGCTATGTGCAGTGGAGTCATGCCTGGCTATGTGGCTATGTGGCAGTGGAGTCATGACTTGCTATGTGGCTATATGGCAGTGGAGTCATGCCTGGCTATGTGGCAGTGGAGTCATGCCTGGCTATGTGGCAGTGGAGTCATGCCTGGCTATGTGGCTATATGGCAGTGGAGTCATGCCTGGCTATGTGGCTATGTGCAGTGAAGTCATGCCTGGCTATGTGGCAGTGGAGTCATGCCTGGCTATGTGGCTATATGGCAGTGGAGTCATGCCTGGCTATGTGGCTATGTGGCAGTGGAGTCATGCCTGGCTATATGGCAGTGAAGTCATGCCTGGCTATGTGGCAATATGGCAGTGAAGTCATGCCTGGCTATGTGGCTATGTGCAGTGAAGTCATGCCTGGCTATGTTGCAGTGGAGTCATGCTGGCTATGTGGCTATGTGCAGTGAAGTCATGCCTGGCTATGTAGCTATGTGCAGTGAAGTCATGCCTGGCTATGTGGCTATATGGCATGAAGTCATGCCTGGCTATGTGGCTATGTGCAGTGAAGTCATGCCTGGCTATGTGGGCAGTGGAGTCATGCCTGGCTATGTGGCTATGTGCAGTGAGGTCATGCCTGGCTATGTGGCTATGTGCAGTGAAGTCATGCCTGGCTATATGGCAGTGCAGTCATGCCTGGCTATGTGGCTATATGGCAGTAAAGTCATGCCTGGCTATGTGGCTATATGGCAGTGAAGTCATGCCTGGCTATGTGGCTATATTGCAGTGAAGTCATGCCTGGCTATGTGGCTATGTGCAGTGAAGTCATGCCTGGCTATGTGGCTATATGGCAGTGAAGTCATGCCTGGCTATGTGGCTATATGGCAGTGAAGTCATGCCTGGCTATGTGGCTATATGGCAGTGGAGTCATGCCTGGCTATGTGCAGTGGAGTCATGCCTGGCTATGTGGCTATATAGCAGTGGTCATGCCTGGCTATGTGGCTATATGGCAGTGGAGTCATGCCTGGCTATGTGCAGTGGAGTCATGCCTGGCTATGTGGCTATATGGCAGTGAAGTCATGCCTGGCTATGTGGCTATATGGCAGTGAAGTCATGCCTGGCTATGTGGCTATGTGCAGTGAAGTCATGCCTGGAGCCCAACATTTGTGCAGGCACCCAGACTTGCCAGGACGTGCTGGAGGAGAGGAGCTGCAAAAAAGAGTTCAGCCAAGGGCATTAGTTCCTGGGTTCCTGAGTGGTAAGGGGGCGGACATCCTAACACCCTAACACCCTAACCTAAAGGAAAACACTGCCATGGGTACGTTACATAATGCATTCTTGTACGCCGCTGGAGCTCCTGCGATGTCTGGCAGTCCCGCGACGGCTTGCAAAACTTACCTGAAATGATTGCCACGCTTAATAACGTTGCCCAATACATACAAGGGGTGGGGGGGGGGGACAAGGGGCACCCACTCCATTACAGATCAGTGTCTCTAACCAGTGTGGTAGGGTAGTTATGTGAGACAGTAGTTAACCCCTTGAGGCCCAGAACGTTATTTCCATTGTAATTTGGGTACCATTAGACGATTTTTAGTGAATATAAGGAATATTTTATAGATAACTTTTACTATGACCTGTTTAGTAGCCTTGTCCACTAGCTAATTTGGTATATTTAGTTACTTTTCGTAATTTTATGGCTAACAACAGACGATTTTTTGTATAGCCAAGGAAAGATCTGGGCGTGAAGGGTTAATGCACAGATGGAATTAGTATCTGGAGAGTGAGCATCGTGTAGGACAGACCATTCAGATTCACAGGTCCTGCAAATTTACAATGACTACATGATTCAAGCACTGCTGACCTTAGAGAAACAGATGCTTGACAATCTTTGCAGAATACGTGCCTAGATTAGATTAGATTAGATATCTTATTGACCACACCAATACAAAGAAAAATCACATACTACATATCCTAGGGTCCAACAAAGGAATACATAATTATGATGAATAACTAAATTATAAATCTTCACTCAACCTAAAGATTAACGCATCTATGCATAATATTTTGTCTATAGCTGTACACACATATCATCGGTCATTGTTCTTGAGAATAAATCATAGATACACATACACTTCACACCTGGAGGACAATACTCACCACACTGAAGAGATGGCGAGGCAGACGCTTCAGTGCCAGCTACGGATTGCCTCAAGCACGTTGGCTTTCCGTAATAAATATTTGTACGGCAGGAGTCCAGCGTCCCCGAGAACAGTGGTGGCGGTTAGGAAAGTGGGATTTCGGGCATTCTTGAGGAGAATAACTTTCCGTCCGACAGTCCCCCCAACACCCCTCTGCCGGAGTCACTGGATCCCCGCAGGAGGCCCGGGGGCGGGGCACCACTGGCCCGGAGTGAGGGCCAGTGGTGCCCCGCCCCGTGAAGACGACGTGCCCGCGGTAACACAACAGCTCACTCAGCCACGGCAGCTACACTCTGAAACAAACACACATACTTAATGCATGATTCTAAACATTATACACATTCACCATAAAAAAAATGTGCAAGTATTATGAATAAAGCGATACTGTAAAATGCAGCCTACAAAAATACAGGCATTTTTTAATGCTTTCAACGGCATTTTATAATGCATCGACGGCATTTTTTAATGCTTTCAACGGCATTATTTAATGCTTTCAACGGCATTATTTAATGCTTTCAACGGCATTATTTAATGCTTTCAACGGCATTATTTAATGCTTTCAACGGCATTTTTTAATGTTTTCAACGGCATTTTTTAATGCTTTCAACGGCATTTTTTAATGCTTTCAACGGCATTATTTAATGCTTTCAACAGCATTATTTAATGCTTTCAACGGCATTTTTAATGCTTTCAACGGCATTTTTTAATGCTTTCAACGGCATTATTTAATGCTTTCAACGGCATTATTTAATGCTTTCAACGGCATTATTTAATGCTTTCAACAGCATTATTTAATGCTTTCAACGGCATTTTTTAATGCTTTCAACGGCATTTTTTAATGCTTTCAACGGCATTATTTAATGCTTTCAACGGCATTATTTAATGCTTTCAACGGCATTATTTAATGCTTTCAACGGCATTATTTAATGCTTTCAACGGCATTATTTAATGCTTTCAACGGCATTAATTAATGCTTTCAACGGCATTATTTAATGCTTTCAACGGCATTATTTAATGCTTTCAACGGCATTATTTAATGCTTTCAACGGCATTTTTTAATGCTTTCAACGGCATTATTTAATGCTTTCAACGGCATTTTTTAATGCTTTCAACAGCATTTTTTTATGCTTTCAACGGCATTTTTTAATGCTTTCAACGGCATTATTTAATGCTTTCAACGGCATTATTCGATGCTTTCAACGGCATTTTTTAATGCTTTCAACAGCATTTTTTAATGCTTTCAACGGCATTTTTTAATGCTTTCAACGGCATTATTTAATGCTTTCAACGGCATTATTTAATGCTTTCAACGGCATTTTTTAATGCTTTCAACGGCATTATTTAATGCTTTCAACGGCATTTTTTTAATGCTTTCAACTGCATTATTTAATGCTTTCAATGGCATTTTTTTATGCTTTCAACGGCATTTTTTTATGCTTTCAATGGCATTATTTAATGCTTTCAACGGCATTTTTAATGCTTTCAACGGCATTATTTAATGCTTTCAATGGCATTTTTTAATGCTTTCTACGGCATTATTTAATGCTTTCAACGGCATTATTTAATGCATCAACGGCATTATTTAATGCTTTCAACGGCATTTTTTAATGCTTTCAATGGCATTATTTAATGCATCAACGGCATTTTTTAATGCTTTCAACGGCATTTTTCAATGCTTTCAACGGCATTTTTTAATGCTTTCAACGGCATTTTTTTATGCTTTCAACGGCATTTTTTAATGCTTTCAACGGCATTATTCAATGCTTTAAAATTATGAGGCTAGGAGCAGGAACTATCTCGTGTAGGTCTCACGGCCTCTTGTAGCTTCCTTATTTTCTTAGGTTCTTATGTTCTTTCTATTTTCGGTTCCAATTTTGATACAGTGAGTAATAAAAAAAAAAAAATTCTGATATTCTTTTTTCCTTCATTTTAAAAAAAATGTTTGTTTGTTTGTTTATACTCCAGATTCTGATGGTGGATGATTTTTTCAAGAATTTTGCTCTTCTTTCTATTTTCGGTTCCAATTTTGATACAGTGAGTAATTAACTTTTTTTCCTGATATTCTTTTTTTCCTTCATATTTTAGTTTTTTGGTTTTTAAACGTTTTTTAAACTAGAAGTATGATATATTACTATGCGTGAAAATCATATAGAGTTAGTCTCTCCCCCTACACTGAGGTGGCAACACTGGTCTCGCGTCTACACTGACCAATCCTGAACGGTTTCTGAATTATAAACATATATAGATTACTTTTCTCCCGTTCAGCTCCCAAATTGTTTCTCACACAGCCACACTTACCCATCAAAAGTTATTGTAAATGGATGGATCTACAATTGTATCCCTGGCATTTCCAATTATCTAACGAAAAAAAAACTTTCTGATTTCTGGCTACTCAAAAAATAATTCAAAATTGACGACGATTAGGTTTTTGTTATTTTGCCACAAAACTATGAGTCGTAGAAGAAACCTTATCGAAGTAACAAAGGTTCACCTTAAAGTGTTCTACATGATGCAGTAATCGGTTTGTCAAAACACCTCATGGTTGTCGAAATTTTTTATATTTTGTATAAATGTACGAATATTCTATTTTCTCGGTTATTTACCAATCAATATTTTTTTGCTTTTCGCCGAAAGATAACCCTTGATCTACTTCATATTTACTTCTCTATACATTTTGCACGAATCTGCCATAGTTTTTTAAGTTATTGAAAAAAAAGGTGATTAAAAAAAAAATCAAGGCATAGCCTACCCCTTGCAAAATTTGCAATATTTTTTGCAAAATAGATTTGCTCAAAAATTAGTTCCTAGCAATTATTGGGCATGCTGAACACGAATCTGGAGTCAGTTTTCAGTTACAATGATTAGAAGTCCCTATTTCAGCCAATTCACAATGACATGATACTTCCAGATATTCCTTAAAAACCACAAATTAGACAAAACTTACTACACGACATAAATATATGATAGGCATTGCTAGATTAATCATTACTTCAATACAACGATCAGTATTAGTATTTTCAGTAATAGTATTAGTATTATTAATCCCTATTTGAGCCACCCATGTGATTGTCGAAGTACTTAAAAAATACTATACTACCTATAGCGATACTATACGGTATAGGTAGTAGTACCTACCTACTACGATTCTTTTCCTACATCGCCTTTATTGTATCCCTTTATCCACTTAAAAACTTATCGATCAGATCGCCCCTTACTCTACCGTAGATAACACTATAGTCGCGTCACTTGCCACTGCACTAATATCGCCAGGCACAATATATTACGAATTTTAGCATCACTAGACTTTTATGTGCCACTGAAGACATAGTAGTGTGATGTACAGTCTAAGACAAAAGTCGTGTCATGAATTTTGGTCAAGACATCTGGTAAATGGCTAACCTTTCGGTGCTGTCTGCCGTATGTCATACGAACGGTTGGTAGCACTGCCATAAGTGAATGCCTGTCATGAAGTCATGCCTGGCTATGTGGCAGTGGAGTCATGCCTGGCTATGTGGCAGTGGAGTCATGCCTGGCTATGTGGCTATGTGCAGTGAAGTGAAGTCATGCCTGGGTATGTGGCTATGTGGCGGTGGAGTCATGCCTGGCTATGTGGCTATGTGCAGTAGAGTCATGCCTGGCTATGTGGCAGTGGAGTCATGCCTGGCTATGTGGCTATGTGCAGTGAAGTGAAGTCATGCCTGGGTATGTGGCTATGTGGCGGTGGAGTCATGCCTGGCTATGAGGCTATGTGCAGTAGAGTCATGCCTGGCTATGTGGCTATTCTTCTCATGATCTCACCACAACTCATACGTCATAATAGTTCGTATCCTCACGAGTAATTGTTTTAGGATTCATTACCAGGAGTGTTAAAAGCAGAAGTGCTGAGGTAATTATAAAGCAGTGGTTGATCCTGGGTTCGGTGAGCCAGACTCAGGGGTTCGGCTGAGGCCCTCCGAAACACATTGCAATTTTGCTATTATTATTAACTCCCTCAGCTGTTGAGGCTCGCTTCGCACAAGTCGTCCTATATAGGACATAGGACGAGAAGTCGGTCTCTTGCGGGCTAGTGCGGAGATTACGTTCACACAGTTCAGTTCAGTTCAGTTGTGGTCGGGAGTCAGGCCTTTTTCAACGGCACTCCCTGACGTGTGTCTTCTTGCTGTCTGGGTCTTTAATTTGTTTTCTTCTCTTATTCTATCTTATTAGTTTCTTTCTTTTTCTTTCTTCTTATTTTCTCTGGTCATCCAAAAACTGTTGATTGTTCTTTTTGCTTCTTCCACATTCACGCAATTCGTTTCGGTCGACAAATCTTCTTCTTCTTGTGACCTTTTCTGCTTTTAGTATCGCTTTGTAGGTCGTCTGTCAAGCTCGTTCTCGATCTTGTTGTTGTACTGAAGCTTCACCCTTTATCTACGGTACGCCTCTCGAGTGAGTGTTAAATTATTAACTTCAATCTCCAATTCATAACTAACTCATAACTAACGCTACGGTAACAAACACACAGATAACTTCCTTATTTACTGCTATAATACCGCCATTCAAGATTAAATAACTGACTCACCTTTGCTTTAACATGTGTAGCTGCTTGTGGCGCGCTGGGAAGGCGGTGGGACGAGGGATAAGATAGAAAATCACAGTAAATAACACCTTTTCAGACCCTCCACCATCGTGTCGCCCGCCATATTGCTCTTCAAATCTTCTTCCTTCTCCTCGTGACGTCAGAGCATCGCTTATATCATGGCTCCTTTTTCCTTGTTCTTTTATAACAGTTATTGTTTTTGTCGCCTATTTATATTTAAAGTTTTTTTTTATTTGCTCTACTACAAACTGTACTTGTTTGGCTAGGTACTAGCTATGCTCTTACTAACTAATCACTACTAGGTACTAGCTATGCTCTTACTAACTAATCACTACACTAATGCCTTCTTCTCTTCTCTCCTGTTTCCTCCAGTACCTCCAGCAACCACAGTACCACACACGTCATGGTTTCACTTATAAAGGAGTATTTTGTGGTTAATAAGTAAGGAACGGCGGGGTTGAGGCAAGGCGCTATTTATTTCGTGGCGTTACTTATTTTATGCAACACCGCAATATAAAAAAAGTCACGCCCTGTGGCGTACCGAGGGGGGGGGGGGCCATGCGGCCATGGCCCCCCCCTTTGGCAAAGAATAAATTATAATAAATTATATATTTATTATATATATATATATATATATATATATATATATATATATTGCCCCCCCCCCTTTTCAATTTTCTGGGTACGCCACTGGTCACGCCTCACCATATCTCTCTCTGTCTAGTAGTAGTTTGCAATCAATCATATGAACAAAACATCTTATAGCAAGGCTACCGTAGATAACACCATAGTCGCCAGTCACTTGCCACTGCACTAATGTCGCCAGGCACAATATATTACGAATTTAGCATCAGACTTTTATGTGTCACTGAAGACATGTAGTGTGATGTACATAATATAAACTACTGTGTATCATCTTCAGTGGCACATACAAATCAGTAGTGATGCTATAATTCGTAATATATTGTGCCTGGCGACATTAGTGCAGTGGTGAGTGACTGGCGACTATAGTGTTATGTACGGTAGACTTTGTAATTAGGAGGCGGCACCTGATAACACAAAGACAGTCTCTCAGCATAGTAATGAAATGCTAATTATGTTGGAAAAAAAAAAAAAATGCCTCTAGAAAATGAAATATAATGGAGAACAGCTCACCAACACTATAATCGCCACTGCACTAATGTCGCCAGGCGTGTATTACGAATTTTAGCATCAGATTTGTATGTGCCACTGAAGACAGGTACATAATATAAACTACTGTGCATACCTCTTCAGTGGCACATACAAGGCAGTAGTGATGCTAAAATTTGTTATATGAAGCCTGGCGACATTAGTGCAGTGGCGACTTTAGTGTTGTTGACGGTAGAGAGAAGAGAAAGAAGGCTAAAACTCCCTCTGGAACACGGTCTTGCTGAGAGGGACACACAAGGCAGTGGTCCTTCCCCCTTCCATGCCATATGTGTGATGAATAATACAATGACAATAATCTCATTTATTCAGAACTACAATGAGCTTAAGACCTTAAAAACGAGGCATACACATCAGCACTGGTATGAGAGCAGGGGCGTAGTTCGGCCTGGGCATTGGGTTGTGTAGCCCAGAATGTTTTATGAATAGCCCCGGATCTCAAATACCTTTTTTTTTTTTTTTTCTCTCACAAAAATAAGATAAGCTCTGACTGGGGCCAACTTAAAATTATAGTAAAAAACAAGATATTTGATTAGATGTTACTTAGCGTATGCTGATGGCATCCTTTTTATGCGCAGGACATGAGAGAGGTGAAGAGAACAGAGATGAGGAGTGCATGACAGACACCAAAAGATCTTTTGGAGAGGTGAAGAAGAGAATATCAGATGGACAGACACCAGAGTTAACAATGGTGCATTTTTTTCGAAGTACATTTTTGTGTGTCCTTGGCCAGTCCTTTGTGATGTAAAAAAAAAAAAAAGTAGTTATAAGACCGAGGTTGGTCAGATTTCAGTATTTGTAGTAGTAGTGTAGTATTTGTCATTGGGGAATATACAGTACAATCTATATGACATCTCAGATTGTCTTAATTTTATTTTAATTTCATGTTTCGAAGGTTAACCTAAGCAAATTACCGGAGCCTATTGGTAGAGTACAGTGTCTCACATCTCATATTCATTATAGCCTACTCATAAATAAATCAAAAATTATCCTGTAAAATTTAAAGATCTCTTAGCTGGGTTAAGCCCCCAATGTTTCAAGATCCTTAATACGCTCCTGGAAGAGACACACCACACTAACTATCACAGTATGGCCTGTGCTTCTACATGGTGTCTTGGTGTCTTGGTGTCTTCAAAAACTGTCTTGGTGTCTTCAGAAACTATCTTGGTGTCTTCAAAAACTGTCTTGGTGTCTTCAAAAACTATCTTGGTGTCTTCAGAAACTGTCTTGGTGTCTTCAAAAACTATCTTGGTGTCTTCAAAAACTGTCTTGGTGTCTTCAAAAACTGTCTTGGTGTCTTCAGAAACTATCTTGGTGTCTTCAAAAACTATCTTGGTGTCTTCAAAAACTATCTTGGTGTCTTCAAAAACTATCTTGGTGTCTTCAGAAACTGTCTTGGTGTCTTCAAAAACTATCTTGGTGTCTTCAAAAAACTGTCTTGGTGTCTTCAAAAACTGTGTTGGTGTCTTCAAAAACTGTCTTGGTGTCTTCAAAAACTGTGTTGGTGTCTTCAAAAACTGTCTTGGTGTCTTCAAAAACTGTGTTGGTGTCTTCAAAAACTGTGTTGGTGTCTTCAAAAACTGTCTTGGTGTCTTCAAAAACTGTCTTTGGTGTCTTCAAAAACTGTCTTGGTGTCTTCAAAAACTGTCTTGGTGTCTTCAAAAACTGTCTTGGTGTCTTCAAAAACTGTCTTGGTGTCTTCAAAAACTGTCTTGGTGTCTTCAAAAACTGTCTTGGTGTCTTCAAAAACTGTCTTGGTGTCTTCAAAAACTGTCTTGGTGTCTTCAAAAACTGTCTTGGTGTCTTCAAAAACTGTCTTGGTTTTCTTCAGAAACTGTCTTGGTGTCTTCAGAAACTGTCTTGGTGTCTTCAAAAAACTGTCTTGGTGTCTTCAAAAAACTGTCTTGGTGTCTTCAAAAAAATGTGTTGGTGTCTTCAAAAACTGTGTTGGTGTCTTCAAAAACTGTGTTGGTGTCTTCAAAAACTGTGTTGGTGTCTTCAAAAACTGTGTTGGTGTCTTCAAAAACTGTCTTGGTGTCTTCAAAAACTGTCTTGGTGTCTTCAAAAACTGTCTTGGTGTCTTCAAAAACTGTCTTGGTGTCTTCAAAAACTGTCTTGGTGTCTTCAAAAACTGTCTTGGTGTCTTCAGAAACTGTCTTGGTGTCTTCAAAAACTGTGTTGGTGTCTTCAAAAACTGTGTTGGTGTCTTCAAAAACTGTCTTGGTGTCTTCAAAAACTGTCTTGGTGTCTTCAAAAACTGTGTTGGTGTCTTCAAAAACTGTCTTGGTGTCTACAAAAACTGTGTTGGTGTCTTCAAAAACTGTGTTGGTGTCTTCAAAAACTGTGTTGGTGTCTTCAAAAACTGTGTTGGTGTCTTCAAAAACTGTGTTGGTGTCTTCAAAAACTGTCTTGGTGTCTTCAAAAACTGTCTTGGTGTCTTCAAAAACTGTCTTGGTGTCTTCAGAAACTTCTTGGTGTCTTCAAAAACTGTCTTGGTGTCTTCAAAAACTGTCTTGGTGTCTTCAAAAACTGTCTTGGTGTCTTCAAAAACTGTCTTGGTGTCTTCAAAAACTGTCTTGGTGTCTTCAAAAACTGTGTTGGTGTCTTCAAAAACTGTGTTGGTGTCTTCAAAAACTGTGTTGGTGTCTTCAAAAACTGTGTTGGTGTCTTCAAAAACTGTCTTGGTGTCTTCAAAAACTGTGTTGGTGTCTTCAAAAACTGTCTTGGTGTCTTCAAAAACTGTCTTGGTGTCTTCAGAAACTGTCTTGGTGTCTTCAAAAACTGTCTTGGTGTCTTCAAAAACTGTCTTGGTGTCTTCAAAAACTGTCTTGGTGTCTTCAGAAACTGTCTTGGTGTCTTCAAAAACTGTCTTGGTGTCTTCAAAAACTGTCTTGGTGTCTTCAAAAACTGTCTTGGTGTCTTCAAAAACTGTCTTGGTGTCTTCAAAAACTGTCTTGGTGTCTTCAGAAACTGTCTTGGTGTCTTCAGAAACTGTCTTGGTGTCTTCAAAAACTGTATTGGTGTCTTCAAAAACTGTCTTGGTGTCTTCAAAAACTGTATTGGTGTCTTCAAAAACTGTGTTGGTGTCTTCAAAAACTGTCTTGGTGTCTTCAAAAACTGTCTTGGTGTCTTCAAAAACTGTCTTGGTGTCTTCAAAAACGGTCTTGGTGTCTTCGAAAACTGTCTTGGTGTCTTCAAAAACTGTCTTGGTGTCTTCAAAAACTGTTTTGGTGTCTTCAAAAACTGTCTTGGTGTCTTCAAAAACTGTCTTGGTGTCTTCAAAAACTGTCTTGGTGTCTTCAAAAACTGTGTTGGTGTTTTCAAAAACTGTCTTGGTGTCTTCAAAAACTGTCTTGGTGTCTTCAAAAACTGTCTTGGTGTCTTCAAAAACTGTGTTGGTGTCTTCAAAAACTGTGTTGGTGTCTTCAAAAACTGTGTTGGTGTCTTCAAAAACTGTCTTGGTGTCTTCAAAAACTGTCACTGCCTACACGCCTTCAAAAAAACCTTCAACACACTCCACTGTTTCACTATTCTATCTATCCACAGTACTCAGTCCCAGCAAAAAGCCAAATCTTCTGTGTGGCCTAGACAGAGGGGGGGGAAAGAAATCAAGCCTATGTGACAGGGTGAAGGGGTTAGATACACTAGAGGAGATATACTAGTTAGATACACTGCAATCAGAGGGAAGAAGAGAGTTCGCTTAGTAGCTTTAACCCCTTCACGCCTAGATCTTTCATTTGCTATAAAAAAAATGGTCTGTTAGCCATAAAATTACGAAAAGTCACTTAATATACCAAATTAGTTAGTGGACAAGGATACTAAACAGGTCATAGCTATAAAATATTGTTTATAGTCACTAAAAATCGTCTAATGGTAGCTACATTACAATGGAAATTACGTTCTGGGTGTGAAGGGGTCAAGGGTTAGATACACTACAATCAGAGAAGAGGAGAGTTGGTTTAGGATGCGACGGGAATGTAGCAGATGTGGAGGAAGTTGTCTGGGTGGCTGAGGTGTTCGCTGAGCCATTGCAGCGGGGTGTCCTGCGGCGCCTCAATGCCCTGAATCACAACGCGCCCTCCTACTGCACACAGAGAGAGAGATAAGTTTTAGTGATAGAGTTAATGAACTAATATAGGGATGAGAGTTAGGTCTTTATTTTACCTACTGCACACACAAAGAGATTTTTTCCACTCATTATATTTTCATCAGACAATTTTTTCCACTCATTATATTTTACTCAGACAATTTTTTCCACTCATTATATTTTACTCAGACAATTTTTTCCACTCATTATATTTTCATCAGACAATTTTTTCCACTCATTATATTTTAGTTTTAGCCACAAAATGAAAGATGACCTGCACACAAAGACAAGCTTTACATTACAGTGTATTATTAGTGAGTACAGGTTGAAGTTCCCAAACTCGGCAACCTCGGGACCAGCGCCGAGCCGAGTAATGGAATTTTCTGACTTTTAGAACGTAGATATATTAAGGGGAAAAAAGCATGAAAATCACATGAACAAAATTCCTGGACGTTTGGGAGCCATAATACCAATAACAGACCTGTAGAAGTACACAAAATAACAGTGTACACAACTCTACAGTCACAACACCACTGAACAATAACAACAAACAAATCGGCGGGAGAAACCAAGCGGCCTAATGTGGTGGCACCCAGCGGCCGACCCGGCAACTACGCCCAGGGTTTTGGGTGTTCTGCCGTGTTTTGGAAATTCCGGAACCATAGAACCATTGTTTTGGGTGTTGCCGAGTCTTGGGATGCCGAGTTTGGGAACTTCAACCTGTAATACACTTTTTTTTCCCCCTGATATTCTTTTTTTCCTTCATATTTTAGTTTTTTGGTTTTTTACGCCAGATTCTGATGGTATATGACATTTTTTTCAAGATTTTGCTCTCCTTTCTATTTTCGGTTCCAATTTTGATACAGTGAGTAATGAACTTTTTTTCCTGATATTCATTTTTTCCCTTCATATTTTTTTTTTTTTTTTTACAGAAACATAAGGAAGCTACAAGAGGCATAAGGAAGCTACAAGAGGCATAAGGAAGCTACAAGAGGCATAAGGAAGCTACAAGAGGCATAAGGAAGCTACAAGAGGCATAAGGAAGCTACAAGAGGCATAAGGAAGCTACAAGAGGCATAAGGAAGCTACAAGAGACATAAGGAGGCTACAAGAGGCATAAGGAAGCTACAAGAGGCATAAGGAAGCTACAAGAGGCATAAGGAAGCTACAAGAGGCATAAGGAAGCTACAAGAGGCATAAGGAAGCTACAAGAGACATAAGGAAGCTACAAGAGGCATAAGGAAGCTACAAGAGGCATAAGGAAGCTACAAGAGGCATAAGGAAGCTACAAGAGGCATAAGGAAGCTACAAGAGGCATAAGGAAGCTACAAGAGACATAAGGAAGCTAAAAGAAACATAAGGAAGCTACAAGAGACATAAGGAAGCTACAAGAGGCATAAGGAAGCTACAAGAGGCATAAGGAAGCTACAAGAGGCATAAGGAAGGTACAAGAGGCATAAGGAAGCTACAAGAGGCATAAGGAAGCTACAAGAGGCATAAGGAAGCTACAAGAGGCATAAGGAAGCTACAAGAGGCATAAGGAAGCTACAAGAGGCATAAGGAAGCTACAAGAGGCATAAGGAAGCTACAAGAGGCATAAGGAAGCTACAAGAGGCATAAGGAAGCTACAAGAGGCATACGGAAGCTACAAGAGGCATAAGGAAGCTACAAGAGGCATAAGGAAGCTACAAGAGGCATAAGGAAGCTACAAGAGGCATAAGGAAGCTACAAGAGGCATAAGGAAGCTACAAGAGGCATAAGGAAGCTACAAGAGGCATAAGGAAGCTACAAGAGGAGTATTGCACCTACCCGTGATGACATAAAAGATGTAGAGAATAGAGATGAGAGCGAGTTCTTAGTTTATCTTAGTTTAGCTTAGAGTATCTTGGTTGTAATGAAGTTGTCTCACCTTCCCATGAACTTACCAAACAAACAAAAAGATGGAAGAAGAATGAAATGGAAAAGATTAATAAGAATGATAAGATAAGATTTTCATCCTATCTAGACACTTTGCAAGTACCAACTACAAGGTTATTGACTATACAAAGCGCCGCCACGTCAGCACGAACTAGGCGGACTCGAACCGCTGACCGAATGCACAGGGACGCTGCACATTGCGATCTCACGTCTTAATAAGAATGATGTAAAGAATAGGGATGAGAGTGAGGTCTATATCTTAGTTGTAATCCAGTAACCTCATAAGAACATAAGAACATAATAGTTATATAATAGTAATAGTTATATAATAGTAAGTTATATAATAGTAATAGTTATAATATTAATAAAGAGGCAAATAAGGAAGCTACATGAGGAGTATCTTACCTTCCGGCGATGACATGGACAAAAACTGGGTGAGGAGGTCAGTGAGGGTTGACCGGCGGCCGTCAGGGGTCAGGGGTCGCACCAGCCGTTGCAGGGGGGGCTGGCAGGGGCTGTGCAGGCGGAAGGGGATGAACTTGAACCCTTCCTCCGGGGTGGACTCCATCAGCTTGCGATTGATGGCCCAAAACTGATCAAATTTATCTGCAATTTTTGAGACATAGTATATTAGACACTTTTTTTTTATATGTACTAAACTTTAACACCAACACCTAAACTTTAACACCAACACCAACACCTAAACTTTAACACCAACACCTAAACTTTAACACCAACACCTAAACTTTAACACCAACACCTAAACTTTAACACCAACACCTAAACTTTAACACTAACACCTAAACTTTAACACCAACACCTAAACTTTAACACTAACACCTAAACTTTAACACCAACACCTAAACTTTAACACCAACACCTAAACTTTAACACCAACACCAACACCTAAACTTTAACACCAACACCTAAACTTTAACACCAACACCTAAACTTTAACACCAACACCTAAACTTTAACACCAACACCTAAACTTTAACACTAACACCTAAACTTTAACACCAACACCTAAACTTTAACACTAACACCTAAACTTTAACACCAACACCTAAACTTTAACACTAACTTAACATTCGTATTTTACATTTAGAGACATTTATTAGACATTATTTCTTTGCTTTTCTATTTTTACATCACAAAGGACTAGTTTATCTGGAATTTTTGAGGCATGCATGAGACTATTTTTGACATTAAACTATAAGAGTATTTTACATTTAAAGACGTTGACATTATTTTTTTGTCTTCTGTTTTTACATCACAAAGGACTGGCCAAGGGCAAAAAAAAAGGAGTAACAAGAATCTCGCTTAGTTGGCAGTCCCTATAAAGAAGACAGTAAGATAATATAACAGGTGGTGTAGGGCCAATGTAGTTAGGGAGGTCTCTTGTTGCTCCTCTCTTGAAAATATTTTAAAGACATGACCTTAATAGTTTGCCTGTAAACGAGGAAGCTCCTTTGAACCTATCTACTATTACCTCTATTATGCTACAGGTTGAAGTTCCCAAACTCGGCAACACCCAAAACTCGGCTATGGTTCCGGATTTTCCAAAACACGGCAGAACACCCAAAACCCGGCGCGTAGTTGCCGGGTCGGCCGCTAGGTGCCACCACACTAGGCCGCTTGGTTTCTCCCGCCGATTTGTTTGTTGTTATTGTTCAGTGGTGTTGTGACTGTAGAGTTGTGTACACTGTTATTTTGTGTACTTCTACAGGTCTGTTATTGGCATTATGGCTCCCAAACCATTTTTTTCCCCTTAATATATCTACGTTCTAAAAATCGGAAAATTCCATTACTCAGCTCGGCGCTGGTCCTGAGGTTGCCGAGTTTGGGAACTTCAACCTGTACTACTATTACTCCTATTATGAACATACTACACTCTCATACACTAGACAGTATGATTACAAAGGCCATACCTACCATTACAAAGGCCATACCTACCATTACAAAGGCCATACCTACCCTATAAAGGCCATACCTACCATTACAAAGGCCATACCTACCATTACAAAGGCCATACCTACCATTACAAAGGCCATACCTACCATTACAAAGGCCATACCTATCATTACAAAGGCCATACCTACCATTACAAAGGCCATACCTACCATTACAAAGGCCATACCTATCATTACAAAGGCCATACCTACCATTACAAAGGCCATACCTACCATTACAAAGGCCATACCTACCATTACAAAGGCCATACCTACCATTACAAAGGCCATACCTACCATTACAAAGGCCATACCTACCATTACAAAGGCCATACCTACCATTACAAAGGCCCATCCAGAGTTGCTTGTGGTCTTTGCTCTGCATGTTTGTGATGACCTGGCCGCGGTGCTTCAGTCCGTCGGCCTCCTTCAACGAGGACATGAAGTGCGACTCAACAACTTCCCTGGTATAATAATTTGCTATTACTTAAGAACATTAGAACATAAGAACATAAGAAGTACATAAGAACATAAGGAGAAGATAAGAACATATGAAAATAAGGAAACTACAAGAGGCTGGGAGACCTACACGTGGTAGTTACTGTTACTTAACTCTACTACAATCCTACATCCACCTTTCATCCGATCCGATGGTGTTTGGGGTATAGCCTTATCAACGGCACCCCTCAGTGTTGGCCGAAGCCACCACCCCGGGAGGCGGGGCACAAACCCCCGGCTAACACCCGGTACCCATTCACTGCTGGGTGGACAGGGGCTCGGGTTTTAAGAAGACCGCCCGTCTGTCTTCGCTCCGCCCGGGGATCGAACCCGGGACTTCTCGGTTGTGAGCCCAGCGTGCTAACCCTTACACTACGGAGATCCCCATCCATGAAATTGTCTAGTCTCCTTTTAACCCCTTAAAGCCGAGATCGTAATTTCCATTGTAATTTGACCACCATTAGATGATTTTTAGTGAATATAAGCAATGTTTTTATAGATATGACCTGTTTAGTATCCTTGCCCACTAGTTAATTTGGTTTATTTAGTTACTTTTTGTAATTTTATGGCTAACGACAGACAATTTTATATAGCCAAGGAAAGATCTGGGCGTGAAGGGGTTAAGACTCCCTATACTTACTTATAGTAATCTAATACCCCACACTTAATATGAGGGGACTTAGGGTTTGTAAGCTAGTGAGGTTTAAAGCACTGCCAGGGTTTTTAAGGGATGACATTGAGCTATTGAGAACTATAGACATACACTGAAACCTGGAGAAATTCAAAGTGATGATATTTTATTTGCGACTGTGCAGTTTTTTTTTTTTTTTTTCCCTTTTGTTACTTTTTTTTTTTACTTTACTTTTTTTTTTACTTTTTTTTTTTTACTTTTACTTTTTTTTTATATTTTACTTTTACTTTTTTTTACTTTTACTTTATATTTTACTTTGACTTTTTTTTTTACTTTTACTTTTTTTTTTTACTTTTACTTTATATTTTACTTTTACTTTATTTTTACTTTTCCTTTTTTTTTTACTTTTACTTTATTTTACTTTTACTTTTTTTTTTACTTTTCCTTTTTTTTTTACTTTTCCTTTTTTTTTACTTTTCCTTTTTTTTTTACTTTTACTTTATTTTACTTTGACTTTTTTTTTTACTTTGACTTTTTTTTTTACTTCTACTTTTTTTTTTTTACTTTCGTACTTTTTTTTTCTTTTCCCGTTACTTTACCTGGAGGGGCATCGGATGAGGTCCTGCTCGGGGAAGTGGGTGAAGTGTGCGGTGAGGGCCCAGGGCAGGGACGCGCCGCCGCACTGAAGGTCAAACAACACGCCCACCGGATAGTGCCTGTAAGAACACAATACATGTCACTTCTTCTCAAAATGTTTATAGATAATCATTTATAATCATTAACCCCTTGAGGCCCACAACGTCATTTCCATTGTAATTTTGCCATCATTAGACGATTTTAATTAATATAAGCAATGTTTTAGAGATAATATGGCCTGTATAGTATCATTGTCCACTAGCTAATTTGGTATATATATTAAGCTATTTTTTGTAATTTTATGGCTAACAAGTTACAACAGACGATTTTATATAGCAAAGAAAAGATCTGGCGTGAAGGGGTTAAGACAAATTATGTAACAGTACTCTCTCTCTCTCTCTCTCTCTCCTCTCTCTCTCTCTCTCTCTCGGTCGGACTCGAACCGACGGACATCTTAGCTATATGTACCAGGTATGACTCACTAAAATTTTACAAACCTTAAATATCACTACAAAGGATCATTATGTGTCATGGTCTGTTCCCCGCACCCACACTCACCACTTGAGGGGCGTGCCGTCACTCTCCAGCCACATCTCTGCCTCATGCAGCTCTGGCGAAATGAACCGCAGGAAATGTTTCCGTACCTAAAAAGAAAACAACTTATTTCAGGCATTTATTTTATTTTGGCATTATTTTGTATAAAGAAAACTGCTTATTCCAGGCTTTTTTGATTTTTTTTTTTTCAAGAATAATTTTTCATAAAAGGAAACGGCTTATTCCAGGCATTTTTTTCTATATATATTTTATTGAAGCATTATTTTGTATATTACATTACATGTATATTACATTATATTTGTATATACACATTATTATATAAGAAAACTGTTTATTCCAGGCTTTTTTTTATATATATATTTTATTGAAGCATTATTTTGTATATAAGAAAACTGCTTATTTCAGGCTTTTTTTTATATATACGGTATATTATATTGAAGCATTATTTTGTATATAAGAAAACTGCTTATTTCAGGCTTTTTTTTATATATAGTATATTATATTGAAGCATTATTTTGTATAAAAGAAAACTGCTTATTCCAGGCTTTTTTATATTTATTTTTCATTTAAGAATTATTTTGTATATAAAAAAACTGCTTATTTCAGGCTTTTTTTCTATATATATTTTATTGAAGCATTATTTTGTATATAAGAAAACTGTTTATTCCAGGCATTTTTTTCTATATATATTATATTGAAGCATTATTTTGTATATAAGAAAACTGCTTATTTCAGGCTTTTTTTTATATATATATTTTATTGAAGCATTATTTTGTATATAAGAAAACTGCTTATTTCAGGCTTTTTTTTATATATACGGTATATTATATTGAAGCATTATTTTGTATATAAGAAAACTGCTTATTTCAGGCTTTTTTTTATATATATATTATATTGAAGCATTATTTTGTATATAAGAAAACTGCTTATTTCAGGCTTTTTTATATATATATATTATATTGAAGCATTATTTTGTATATAAGAAAACTGCTTATTTCAGGCTTTTTTATATATACGGTATATTATATTGAAGCATTATTTTGTATATAAGAAAACTGCTTATTTCAGGCTTTTTTTATATATATATATTATATTGAAGCATTATTTTGTATATAAGAAAACTGCTTATTTCAGGCTTTTCTTTTTCTATATTTTATTTGGCCATTATTTTGTATCAATCATGGTTTTTTAAATTACATGTGAATTCAGATTTGTCTTGTGTACCACCCAGGATAACATACAAAGTACAACCTCTGTATACTACCCTTGGGTACCTCCATGTGTGTGTGGGTGACAGCCGGTTGCAGGAAACAGAAACATGTCCTGTGTTAAACATGTCCTGTGTTAAACATGTCCTGTGTTAAACATGTCCTGTGTTAAACATGTCCTGTGTTAAACATGCCGTGTTAGAAGACAGCCATAGAGGGATAGATATTTTACTGTTCACAAAAATGCATAAAAAGAAATGACATAATATACCAAATCACTCATGGACCAGAAATTTACTCTTATCAGTAATTAACAAAAGTATCAAGTATCTGTAAAAATTTTCAAATGGGAAATGAACATACAAACTAAGGTAGATTTCAGCGCCTATAAACAATATATATATCATTCCACCTGCCATTTGAGCTCTGTTACTTAGAACGTAATTTCCATTGTAATTTTTCTGACATTGTACAATTTCCATGAATATAAGCAATATTCTATAGATATGACCTGTTTAGTATCCTTCTCCACTAGCTAATTTGGTAACCCAGAGCGTAATTTGCATTGTAATTTGGCTACTATTAGACGATTTTTAGTGACAATAAGCAATATTTTATAGCTATGACCTGTTTAGTATCCTTGTCGACTAACTAATTTGGTATATTGAGTTACTTTTCGTAATTTTATGGCTCACAACAGACAATTTTTTATAGCAAAGGAAAGATCTGGGCGTGAAGGGTTTAAGTTAGTTTTTGTAATTTATGGCTAACAACAGACAATTTCATATAGCAAAGGAAAGATCTGGGCGTGAAGGGGTTAAAGGAAGACCTCCAGCCTTTCTGACAATACAAAGGAAGGTAATCAGCGCCTCACCTTATCCATGACTAAGGGGAGGTAGGAGAGGCGCGGCACCATCAGGTAGTAGGGGTCCGGGGCGCTGAGGGTGCTGCAGTCCTCACTCGCCAGCTGCACACACACAGGCACCCGACCCTCCCACACCTCACGCAGGATCTCTCGGTCCTCCGCCATGCCCACAGCTGCCACACGTCTGCACAAGTACAGGTCGTGTTATGATTTGTTATAAACTTGTGGATTGATTTGTTGTGGTGTGATTTGTGGATAAAGGGATTTAATAAAGGAGAGTTAGGAAAAGTTCTTACGGCTATTAACCAGGGTAGAACAAGAAGTAACGGATTCAAGCTGGAAAAGCGTAATTAAAAAAGAAATAGGGAAAAATACGACAGCATATAGGTTGTGTTATGATCAGGTATAACAGCTGCACGGAACAACCATTCAATGAAACAGCGACATCATCTGCCTAGGAAGTTTCAGAAGTGTATGTAATTTTTTTTTTTATATATAAAAAAGGATTAACCAGGGGCAAAAAAAATCAGGTGAGAAAAAGCCCGCTAGCTAGTATGTATAAGTACCTAACGCTGCAGAACCTACATCTGCACTGGGTTAAGATTCGTTGTATCGCCGCTGTCATATCTCGCTTACCACCTTATGAAGGACTAATCTTTTGTCATATACGTCTTCCACTAACCTTTATACCTCTTGACAAGCTGTTACTTTGGTCAAAATCACGGACAAATATAATCTAATAGGAATAAATAGCAAAGTGATTTTCTGGCATAATACCCAGCTATGTCTCTCTGAAAACACTTGTATCTGTAGGTGACGAGGAACAAATGTCATGACGTACCTGGAGGTATATACATTTTCGGTAAATGTGCAGTTTCAACCAATACTCCCTTTTGACCAATACTCTCCTGACATAACTAGGGGGCTGCGCCCCTCCCAGACCCCCTACTAGTTAACTAACCTAACCTGGGCATTAATTGCGTAACCTAACCTCACTGGAGGGGGGGGGGGTAATCCTCCAGACCCCCCTAGTGTTATTTTTCATTTCCGACAGCTGTTGTAGGGCTTAGAAATTCCCCTTATGACGAGAATAAAATGTTCAGGATACTTAAAACCATCGATCGTGTATTGGTTGTAACTGCACCGATACCCCATCGTCATAACATTGGCAAACAATTCACCATCAGCCCAGGCAAGACTTGAATTCACTCAAGGTAAGATCAAACGAAAACAAAGTAAGATTCATATTCAAATTCAATGTAAGTAGTTATTGTTCTTGGCGTTGTTTAGGGCTGCGAGGAACCGTTGAGGAGCCCTATGAGCCCTGCTGGTGTCCCGTGAGGCTATATATATGACGGTGTATACCCAATGCGGCCGCCTACGGCAATATAAGTAACTTTTAGGGGGTTATAGTGAGGTTAGGTTAGTAACTTTTAGGGGGTTATGGTAGGGTTAGGATAGTAACTTTTAGGGGGTTATAGTGAGGTTAGGTTAGTAACTTTTAGGGGGTTATAGTGAGGTTAGGTTAGTAACTTATGACATATCTTATGTTTAACATATAGTTATATATGTTAAACATAACGTACAATAAACATATACATATAACCATAGTTTGCTCCGCGCGACTGCCCTCTATATATGTGGATCATACGGGCGGCCGCATGGGGTGGCGACCTTTGTGACAGGCGTGGCGGAACAGTGCACAACCGCGGCAAGGCAAGGGTTTGTTGACGTCATCCCATTAAGTGACAAACCTTACTTATTTTACAGGGATAATGTCTTCCTACACTCCCACAAGCATTGATAAACCTTCCACAAGTTCTAAGAGTAACAATAAACTTCCTAAAATTCAGTGTTAACGTTATATACAGGACATCACTTACTTGTTTACCTTCTGTCAAGCCGCTGCGTCAAGATCAGCTGACGCGCGATCTTGATCCTGATAGCAGAGCTGTGTATATATATAGGTCACAAGAAGAAGAAGAAGAATTTACATTACTATATTCATTTATTTACATAGGCGTATTTTGCGGCGTCCATTCGGAAGTATAATTATACTCTTTTAAGCTCCGCCCACTTTTTTTTTAACTTTCTTGAGTGAACTGCTGACATGATACACTCGGCAGTAAAGGTGTTTTGCGGCGACAGTTCAGAAGCAGAATGATACTCTTTTAAGCTCCTCCCACTTTTTTTCTACTCTTTTGAGTGCACTAATACAGGACATGAGTCACTCGCGGCAGTAAATTATACTCTTTTTCGGAAAAAATATATACTCTTTTGGGTGGGGGTGGAGCCTTCAAGATCCTGGCGAATCAGAGCGCGCGCATGCATCCATTCCTATCTGACATTACCCCGTAAATGTTTATGTTTTCCATTAATTCTCATCTCATTCAGTATTCATAACATAAAGATCATATGCAAATAATACTGTTTTCAATTACCGTAGGCGTAGTTATAATACTTTGATGGCATGTATACAGCTACATATGGAAGTAGGAGCTCATGAATAATTAAATCCTGCAGCGACATCTGAAATCATATTCGCATCCTCGGCATGCATATATACCGTCCGAATTTCCGTTGATGTTTGTGGCTAGAGCGGCAAAACTGTTGTATGCTTGCTATAATATAATCAAATACTTAAATATATTCATGAGTGATATTACAATTGCAATAGAAATGTAATATATTTGTATACTATATGTCGATCATATCACACAAAAGTCTTTTAGAAGCCCTATCGCAGGCCACGAATACGAACAGTTTCCTCAGTCTGATTCAGCTGTGCCACAGTTTGGAGCTCGCTGAGCCTCGCTCTCCCACGTGTATTTAAGTCAAGATTTATGAGGAATAGGAATACTGCGGCACATCGTGAAATGGCTGTGTAGCAAATAAATAGTCAAATAACATTTTCATAGCGCCCTATACATTTCAGTTTGATATCAAGTCCATATATAAGTTAGAAAACAATGCTAGGCAATTCTAAGAGCTCAAAACAATTAGATATCGATGTGTAATACTGACAATCACGCTACTACTCTTTGCTGCTGTGCCTTCAATAATGTCAACCTTAACGATATTCCTTGAGCCTCTGTAAGAGGTAATGAAGTGTACGACACTTTTACTCCCGGCAACATCTAGAAAGGGCTTTCGCAGCGCTACAATCGTATTGTGTGATGGCAAGCAGGGGCGGAGCTTAAAGGAGTATAATAATCCACAAAATTGGCCGCCACAAAATAAGCCTAATAGGCATCCTTTGAGTCGGCAGGTCCTATATGAAAAATACAACAAATAAAGTTTAAACATTACTACAACAAACTACAGTACATTCAACACTTAAACGACTGGTAGTATAAAGTTGACTCAAATCATTACTCATTTGGCTGGACGCGCGCCATTTTTTAATTTTTTTTATTTATTTATTTACATCTATTACAGTTTGACAAAAGAAAAACAAACAAACAAACAAACAAACAAACAAGAGCTAGAAAAAAAGAAGAAAAGAAAAAAGCGCGCCATTTACACGCACATTTACGCTCTACATTCTGCCTTCGTGCCGGCCCGCCCTGCCTATAGCTACACCAGAGAAGCAGGAATGGTAACATAACATATCATTGGTAAGATACAGAGATTTTTGAGGCGAAACATTGCTGAAATGGCTAGAAAACTGAACTAGAACAAGAGCGTCTTAATAGAATGAAAATGCTAGCTCTATGAGTAGGCTAATTCCAAGGAAGTCACATATAATTCCTCTTTCACAACCAAAGACATTATATATTTCGCCATCACACTCTGGCAGCCATCACACCATGTCCCTGCCCTCTACCATGCATCATGACAACTATTGCAGGTATCTTTACAGGCTAGTTCTTGCCAAGTATGAACAGGGAGCTTCATTCTACTATCTATCTATCTATCTATCTATCTATCATTATTTTATCTATCTATCATCTATCTATCTATCATTCTATCTATCTATCTATCTATCATTCTATCTATCTATCTTTCTATCTATCTATCTATAATTCTATCTATCTATCTATCTATCTATCATTCTATCTATCTATGTATCTATCATTCTATCTATAATTCTATCTATCTATCCATCTATCATTATTTTATCTATCTATCTATCTATCTAAGGCAGCTACTAGTCCAGTCAATCTAGCTGATTTTTTGGCAGAACCTCAAACAAATTGCTAACAAAGGTTTTTAACTTGGATATTGGGCATGAATAACCTCTCTTTCGGATAAAAAAAAGTTTACCAAAATTAACCTTGCCGAAAGGGGTCAACGGCCGCCATCTGTAAAATCCAACGGGGAAGATCTCCGACCCGCCGCCACAAACGGTTTTTTCCTCCTCTTATCCATAATAATTAAGCTAGGTCAATAATCTTTTTACACCAAATGCATGACTATGTACTGCCATTACCATACAATTTTCATCAAAATTGGTAAAGTAGTTTTTGTGCAAAAAAATTTAAACCGATAAATTAGAAATAAAAAAATATTTTTTGCATGAAAACCCACACAGGGCCCACCCCAAGCCAGCTTGACATTTTCTTGGTGTTTTAAATTATAATGATAGGTAGCTATATGCTTAACAATAAACTAACACCAGAAAATGACTAGCCCCTGCCATTGTTTTCATGCTTTTTTTTATTTCTTATACAAATATGAATATAAAAGGGTACAAAAACAGACTAAGTAGCCTTTTTCAAGGCAACAATTTTCACATTAATTCCTGACATTTCATAAAAAAATAGGTCCAAAATAAGTACAACTTACAATAATGGAATGGTCAGTTGGTCGAATGCTGGGGCAAGGCTCTTGCATAACCACCACAGAACAAGTTCATGAACGGACCAAAGAACATTTCTTGTCAAGAACTAGTCACAGGTAATTTCGTCATCATCAAGATCTGGCTGTGGTGAGTTGGTGCAGTGGAGGCCTTTGCAATCACCACACAAGTTTGAACAGTGAATGCCATGTTTCCTGCAACTGCATCTTGCTGTACTACACCCTGAAGTACAGTTACACCTAATTATAGCCAACAAATTTACAGAACCAGCTGGCAAGTCAGTCATGATTGGTTGTAATTTACCATCTGAAAGTTTCCATCCCCACTCGTCAGGTTTTAGCTGGTTTCTACCTTTCCATTCCTGAATTTGGAAGTAAACTCGAAGGCTGTGGAATTTCGTAGCTGCTCTTGTTGGTGGCAATGATTTGGCCTCAACATACTTTGAGCTTTTTACAACCTTTTCCTTAAAGCGCCTCAGTCGGAGATGATTGATGTTTTCCCCATCATTACCATTGTACAGGCACACTAAAGCCTTCTCCCCAGCTTCAATAACCTCTTCTGAACTGCTATCCTTGCCAATCACTTCTGCCAGTTTGAGGAAGTTTCTATTGTTCATCACCTTTCGAAGGGACGCTGCCTTCCCAATTCCATGAACACTGGATGTACAATCACAACCCAGTAGTGCATGGATGAAAAGAATGTTGGAACAAACCACATCTCCCAAAGATTTCCTCATCTCTTTGATGTTCCAGACTTTCACACTTTTTGCACTAGCCTTTGGTTGTGGCGTGAAGTAGATATTGTAACCGTCATCTCTATTGGCATGATAACATAGAAGGACCAATAGGTCAGTGTCATCTGCTATCAAAATGGTTTCTCCTGTCTGTGCCAGTTCTAGAGCAGTCTTCACAATCAATACGTCAGCGTTTCCAGATGCATGGACTACTTTACAACCTGCTTCCTCCAAACTCTTTCCCAGCAAGTTGATGAACAATTGTTTGTTTTCTTGATTAGCTAGGAAAACATCCTTTTTTAATTTGAACACCATTTTAGGGGTCAGTAACACCTTAACACCAACAGAGCCCCCTGCTCGGCGTCGGTGAGTCGCGTCTTTAATGGATGGACCACTTTCATATCCATCAAAGACAATGCATGCTTTTCCATATCTAGTTGTGACATATCTGCGGTATCGGGCACAGATCTCATCAAATGTGTGACCTTTTTGCCATGGGAGGCGTTGAAGTAGTGCTCCACCATCTAAGAGATACTGTGGATCTGAAGACTGTGGACCTGATTGTACAGGGGAAGTCAGTTCCCATATTGCGTCTGCCAAAGCCGGTTTCTTTGCCTCTCGCGGCAGTCCGAAAGAATTAAAAAGTGCAGGTGGGTAACCACAAAGTTCATACTGGAAATGTTCTTGCTGCTGCTGAGTTGAGGGTTCATTGGTAGATAGCACACACAGTCTCTGGAATAGGAGTTGTGGATCAGTCTCAACTGCTTCATCTTTGCTGAGCGAAACTTTTGACCCAAGTGTAATTGCCTGATCCTTCATCATAGCTATATTTAATTAATTAATTTTTTATTTTAAGGTCCAATTTGGACAAAAGAGAAAAGAATTCCACCTATCGTTGGCCTCTTAAATTAAATGTATGAACTGCGGATTCAAACACTGTCATTGCTGGTTGTGTCATATTAGTTTGCCTGGCATCCCTGTGTATGTTCAGTAATCATGCCAAAAATAATGAGTGAGTAATGAAGTTGACGCTGTTTAGTCTGAAAGACTATTTCACAGCAGAAATATAAGAAAAAGAGAGTGGACAGAAAGTGGAGAAAATATTAAAGGAAATACAGAGATGAGGATTAAAGGAAATAAAGCTGGGTAGAGTGCTTGCCAAATGATGGCGGCCGTTGACCCCTTTATCGGTTTTAATTTTTTTGCACAAAAACTACTGTACCAATTTTGATGAAAATTGTATGGTAATGGCAGTACATAGTCATGCATTTGGTGTAAAAAAATTATTGACCTAGCTTAATTATTATGGATAAGAGGAGGAAAAAACCGTTTGTGGCGGCGGGTCGGAGATCTTCCCCGTTGGATTTTACAGATGGCGGCCGTTGACCCCTTTCGGCAAGGTTAATTCTGGTAAACTTTTTTTTATCCGAAAGAGAGGTTATTCATGCCCAATATCCAAGTTAAAAACCTTTGTTAGCAATTTGTTTGAGGTTCAGCCACATTTTGACTAGACTATACATATATATCAGTGATCTAGCCACTACCACTGCTCTTTTCGGTTGACAGCTGCACGCATAAAATCAATAATGCCAAAAAATCAATAGTGAGCTTTCAAAGGAGGCTAGACAGTGTTATGGATGGGGATGAAAGGTGGATGTAGGTAGTGTTAAGTAACAGGAACTACCTCGTGTAGGTCTCGCGGCCTTTTGTAGCTTCCTTATTTTCTTAGGTTCTTATGTTCTTATGTATACAAATAATTTCGCACCATAAAATTATCAAGTTTTCCACGACTTCGATGATGGTCTCTTATTTCTACTGGAGCGTCTTGCAGGCCTCGCAGAAGCATTTGGTCGATGATTTTTATTTTGGAGCATCCCTTAACCCCACCTGGTGCTGCAACGTTGCCTGCAGCCGCTCTACAAACTCACTGAGAGAGTCTTCCAATCGGTACTGCTGCCACGCTTCGTACACAGCCTGCGGATACACTGCTATTACCATCCCCATTAACCCCTTGAGACCCAAAACGTAATTTCCATTGTAATTTGGATACCATTAGACGATTTTTATTGAATATAAGCAATGTTTTATAGCTATGACCTGTTTAGTATCCTTGTCGACTAGCTATTTTGGTATATTCAGTTAGTTTTCGTAATTTTATGGCTGACAACAGTAGTTTTTATATAGCAAAGGAAAGATTTGGGCGTGAAGGGGTTAAGAGTGTTATCATCATTATTATCATTACTATCTTTTTTTTTATAAAGTAGAAGTTGTGGTAATTTTTTTTCACATATGTTTTTTATACATATGACTAATGTTGACTCACCCAAAAAAAAAAAAAAAAAAAGTTGCCTCAGAAAAAAAAGTTTCCTCACAAAAGAAAAATGTTGCCTAAAAAAAAAAAAAAAGCGGCCTCACCAAAAAATAAAAAATAAATTGTTGCCTCACAAAAAAAAAAAAAAAAAATTAACAGTTGCCTCACCAAAAAAAATAAAAATAAAAATAAATGCTGCCTCACCTGAAATTTTTGTTCTATGCCATTGTAGAAGGTGAGAGCGGCCCCGTGCAGCACGCCCACGCCCGCCACCTCGGCACGCCCGCACGTATTGCTGCCCAGCGAACACAACTTTGGGCGGTAATTCCACTCGCAGCCCAACTCGTACAGATGTGTGGCTGTTGTCTGGGAGGGAATAATGGCTTAACCCCTTGACACCCAGAACCTAATTTCCATTGTACTTTCGCTACCATTAGAAGTTTTTTTTATGAATATATAAGCAATATGTAACAGATATGACCACGTTTAGTATCCTTGTGAAGTAACTAATTTGGTATATTAAGATACTTTTCAAAATTTTATGGCTAACAACATACGATTTTTTATAACAAAGGAAAGATCTGGCGTGAAGGAGTGTATGATTAGTTGTAGCCTGTCAACCCTGCCTTATCTCGCTTACTACCATATCAAGGACTAAGCTTTTGTCTTACACGTCTTCTACTAACCTACAAACCTCTTGGCAAACTGTTACATGGGTCAAAATCACGAACAAAAATGATCTGATAAGAAGGAATTATCTATTATTGTATTATAGTATTGATTATCATGACGTACAGTTGAAACTCGATATAACGAACCTCGGATTTAACGGACTGCTACCGGACAAGCGGACCAAATTATTACAGTATTACAATGCATACTTCTTATCTTTCTTTCACCCTCTATTGGTTGTCCTTCCCGCCATAAAATCACCTTATTGCTGAAAAGAATATTGAGAATGTCTTGGTCGGCTAGAGCCAGCTTGTTCCCGTATTTCTTCACAATATTAATGACACTCTCAGTCCAGCCTCCCTCGAAGCTTCTGATCCGCGTCAGGTTCATAAGCAGGACCCCAGCATTAAGTCCGCTGCTGCCGTAGGTGGGAAACTTCACTGACGAGAACACACACACCCACACACAGACACACACACCCACACACACACACACACACACACACCCACACACACACACACACACACACACACACACACACACACACACACAAAACACCCACACACACACACCCACACACACAACACCCACAAAACCCCACACACACACAACACACAACACCACACACACACACACACACACACACACACACACACCCACACACACACACACACACACACACACACACACAGACACACACACACACACCACACACACACACACACACACACACCCACACACACACACACCCACACACACACACGGGGAAAAAAGGTAAATAAAGTGAGACATTTATTGACTACTGATCAATACGCAAAATAAAGTTCAAAAAATGAGAAATATAGCATTCATAAATTCTAGAGCTGTAATTCATGATTTTTTAAATTGATTTATTGACATCTATTACAGTTGGACAGATGTAAAAAAACCAAAAAAAAACAAGGGATAGAAACATAAATAAAAATGAAAGCGAATAAAAAAAATATATATATCATGATTTTGAAGTTAGAATTGGCTATGTAACCTACGTACAAGACTACTACAAGACTAAGGTACTGAGATAGGTAGTGATAGTAGTGGGGTTAGTAGGGTAGGTAGTTAGTTATAAATAGTGGATGTAGGTAGTGTTAATTGTAACAGGAACTACCAAGTGTAGGTCTCACGGCTTCTTGTAGCTTCCTTATTTTCTTATGTTCTTAATAGGAAGTAAATAACCTACTATTCCCCCCTATTATAGTAAACTGCGGTGTCGTGTGTGTGTGTGTGTGTGTGTGTGTGTGTGTGTTGCAGTCATAAGAACATAAGAAAATAAGGATCGAAGCTACAAGAGGCTGGGAGACCTACACGTGGTAGTTCCTGTTACTTAATTAACTAAACCTACATCCACCTTGCTTCCCCATTCATGAAATTGTCCAGCCTCTTTTTAAAACTCCCTATTGACTCCTCACTAACTACCCAATGACTGAGTCCATTCCAATCATTTACCACCCTATTTGTGAACCAGTTTCTCCCTTTTTATCTTTTTAAATCTACGTTTTCCTACACACTCAGAAATAAGGGGTACATTAAGGGTAGAATTGTTACATCGCACCATCACTACCCTTTTTAAACCCTATGTCCAGGCTGGAGGGTAGATGCTGCCGATTATACCCTTTATCTACCCTTTATCTACCCTTTTTAGACGTGAGGGATGAGAAAGGGTATATTTGGGGTTGGAAAAGGGTATATTTGGGGTTCGAAAAGGGTATATTTGGGGTTCGAAAAGGGTATATTTGTAAGGGTAGAAAAAGGGTAGCAGTATTTCATCACTACAAACACCCTTTTTCTACCCTTTTCCTGCCCTTCTTTTCTAAGAGTGTACGGTGCCTTACCTTTTTGAACTGCGGGCCATACATGTAGAGGACAGGGTGCTATCCCTATCGCTTGCTCGGTGGTAAAGTTGTGGATATGCCCCCAAAGATACTCCGGTGGCCTGAGGAAGAGTACGTCTGTGTCCAGGAAGATCAGCGCATCCTTCTCTTCGAAAGTCTGGGCGAGGAACAGTCTCTCGGTGGCACACAGGCGAAACATATTCTTCATTTTCTCTGTCCCGGGCGGGTAATAGATCCTTTTGAAGTCGCCAAAGACAATACGTTGCTTGTATTCAATAGGCCAGGCTTGTGTTATGTTTGTTACTTCCTCATAGGTTTTGTACGTATCGGAGACTATGTTGAATCTGTAGACATTTAGAATTTTGATTTAGATTTGAAGATTTAGATTTGAAGCATTTAACCCCTTGAGACCCAAAACGTAATTTCCATTATAATTTGGCTACAATAGATGATTTTTAGTGAATATTAGTAACATTTTATAGACATGACCTGTTTAGTATCCTTGTCGACTAACTAATTTGGTATATTAAGTTACTTTTCGTAATTTTATGACTCAACAACATACATTTTTTTACATAGCAAATTAAAGATCTGGGCGTGAAGGGGTTAATTGAATTTGAGCCATTTAGATTTGGGCCGTTTACGAAAAAAAGGTCTTTTCCTGTGCTATAAATGTTGTACTGTATATGCATATTTTGTGTGAAAGTCCATAATATCTCGAAAGGTTATAATTAAAAAAATCTAAAGTTAGTATTTAGAAAGAAAAAGTTAGAAAAGTTATCATTAAAAAATAATAATAACTTAGCATTAGTAATAAGTTATTAATCATTTACTAGTTATGAATAGTTATTACATTAGTTATTATACAGAGCTTCCATATTTGCTTAACCCCTTGAGACCCAGAACGTAATTTCCATTATAATTTAGCTACCATTATATGATTTTTAGTGAATATAAGCAATATTTTATAGATATGACCTGTTTAGTGTCCTTGTCCACTAACTAATTTGGTATATTAAGTAACTTTTTGTAATATTATGGCTAACAAGACAATTTTTTATAGCAAAGGAAAGATCTGGGCGTGAAGGGTTAATTAGTCACCTCAGAGTCCGCGACGTGAGGGCCGCGGCGGATTTCAGGAGGACAGAGATTTGCTGGAGCTGTCTCTGGTAGCTGTTTGCAAT
>JACEEZ010021742.1:112500-115000 GCA_016584305.1 Chionoecetes opilio
CTTTGGGGTTTTTTGGGCAAAAATTTAACATTAGCCCCTTTAAATTAGAAAAAAATGTCTGCTTTTGATCAGAGTGTCCTCAAGGGTCTTTGATAAGTTTAAAATTTTTGCCCAAGTGTATTTTGTAGGGAAAAAAACTGGGTACGCCCAGCATATTGAAATAGAAAGCATTTACATTTTCGAAAAATTTCTTTTCACATTTTCCCAAAATAATATGGGAAAAAAAGGGTATTAAAAACCTTGGGGGTACCCCATAGTTAATTTTTTGCATAGTAAAACACGTTACTTCCGGGACGAACAGATATAGTTCTTTTTTTTAAGAACTTCCTAAACCCAAAAATTTCATAATTAATTTTAAAGCCATTTTTTTAAGAGAACCCTTGTGGTCCCCCACTATCAAACGTTTTTTGAAAGATAACAAGGTTAACGAGATATTTTTTTTTGTTTTTCTATTTTGGTATACATTTTTTTTCTGTAATTAAAGTGAGGCTGTTTCAGTGAAAATTTTTTGGTCAAAATCCGTGTTGACTCCCAAGAGAGTAACTTATTGGGGGAATTTGGGAAATGTGAGAGCGGGTTAGCAAAAAAATTTTTTTCAAGTATTTTAGAACTGATTGGAAAAAGCATATGGGTCTGTAATTACTTACACAGTTGGACACCATTTTTAAAAGAGGGGAAACTACCAATGCGTTTTTTCCAAAAGGCCGGCCGGAAATTTACCGGTTTTAATGACGTTTTTATTACAGGTGAGATAGAAAAAATTTACGAAAAGGGCCCGTTCAAAGGAAACTGAACAAAGTTCATCAGACCCGATAGAACTAAAAGATTTAAGGGGTTTTAATAGTTATACAACACAAATTAATATCTACGGTTTAGGCCTAAAGGGGCTAAACCCGGGCGCCCACAAATTTAGAATGTTTTCCCGCGAGGGAATAGATTATCTTTTTCTTCTAATTGTTCCCGGAAAAAGTTTGTATGTATTTTGTCCGACTTTAGAAAAAAATCGTTGAACTCCTCAGCTTTTTTTACCCAGATTTTCGAAAAATTTTTAAGTGTTTTTTTACGCTTTTTGTTAGGGAAAAATTTTTTCCCCCATAATCCCCCAAGTTTGGGGAATAGTTTTCCTTGATCAGAAAGGCGGGTTACGGGTATTTATTTTGATTTTGATTTTAAATGGTTTATGTTTTACTTGCTTTTTTTTTCCGTTTTAAAATTTCTCTTTTAAATTACAATTATTCCCCGTCTTTTTAATTCTTTTTTTCAGGACTTACAGCACTATCGCACTACGTACATCGTATTTAAACCATGGGTAGATTTTACTTTTATTTCTTTTGTTACCCCTTTGGGGGGAAAACAAGTCCCACACATTCTAAAAAAAAATTCATTAAAAAAATTTCCCCCTTGATAATCTTTAAAAAATCGGTAGAGGGAAAAAGTTGTTCTAATATGTTGTTATTAAGAAGAGTGAACAAAACGTAACTTTACTAAATTTTTTAAAACCGGAAAATTTTTTGTAAAAAAAATGGACCTTTTTAGGTTTTCTTACATTTATAACAACCCGAGAAAGTCATGGTCTGGCCATTAAATTGAGGCCCCCAAAAATTTTGGAAAATAATAAATTAGATTTATTTGTGAAATCAAGTCCATTTAAAATAAACTGATGATGAGGGTTTGGGCCCTTTTCGGTCCTTTTACCATCTGCGTTAGATGGTTTTTTTTGATTATTTTAAATTTAATTTTTTTCTCTTGTCTAAAATGTTTGTCATTAAAATCCCCTAGAATAAAAAACCTTTTTTTGCTTGGATATCATTTTTAAAAAAAGTCGTCAATATAATTAAAAAAAGTCACCCGAGCTTTAAAGGGGGCGATACACCATTTCCAAAAGATAATGGGTGGAAGTTTTTTACATTGCCCCATTTCCCATACTCCCTACACCCGGGGCCCGGCCCCGGGGTATCTAAAAAAATTTTAAAAAACCCCCCAAAAAGAACTTAAAGTTTTTCTTTAAATTGCACCGCCCCGCTCCTTACCATTGTCACAAACCCAAATATTTTTATACATAGAAATATTTAACAAAAATGATCGGAAAAATGAGGAAGGAGCCAGTTTCAATTTACACATAAAAAAATCAATGTTTTTTTCTCCGTAAGCAATAATTTAACATCATTTAAAACTGATAATAACGAAATGAAACCCTTTTAAAGTGTTTTTAATAGTCAAGCGTCCTTTACCCGGGTAAAACGGAAAGGGACGTCTTCGCCCTCATTTCGAAGTGGGTTTCCACCCAAAACTTTGGGTTTTTTGTCCCAAAGAATAGCACTGTTGGCCCCTGGAGCTTGTGATCAAACCTACAGTTTGACTGAAAAATGGTTTAAAATCCCGCAATTTAAACATCCGAAATTTTTTAGAGAGAAAAATCTCTTGTCACATTTTTGTCATTTCTGTATGAGCGATTATAATCTGTAAAAATTTTATAGTGTCGTTTTTTTTGCCCCCCGAG
>JACEEZ010021742.1:120000-152416 GCA_016584305.1 Chionoecetes opilio
ATAACAATTACCAATACACCTTGCATATACACAGCATATTTAGTTAGATTATGTTTAATATACTATCTAATATACAGGTTTAATATATCAAGTGAACCTGCAGGGCCTACCATCCCACCCTAGAGGTCACTGCCTACACGCGTTATAGGCACATCATTATGTAAAAAAAATACATAAAAAAATACTATCACTATTATCACTATATATACTATATAGTATTATAGTAATAATTATAATAATAATAATAAACCAGTAATAAACAATAATAATGATGATAACGCTAAGGATTAAATAATGATAAGAATAACAATAATAATAGTAACAATAATAACAAATAACAATACGTATTGCCTAAAAGTCTAGAGCTAGTTAAACCTGGCAAGACGTCACCGCAGAGTTTATCAGTCACACTTGCTTCGCTGTACACACTTTCCCCGCTCACCCTCGCGCGCTACCTTCATGTAATTAAAGTGAAGGCCGAGCTTCATGTTAAATACTTGACAGTTCTTACTTTTCCTCTCGTGACCCTACACTCTCAGAAATAAGGGGTACATTAAGGGTAGAATTGTTACATCGCACCATCACTACCCTTTTTAAACCCTATGTCCAGGCTGGAGGGTAGATGCTGCCGATTATACCCTTCATCTACCCTTTAACTACCCTTTTTAGACGAGAGGGTTGCAAAAGGGTGTATTTGCGTCGATCCGAAAGGGTATATTTGTAAGGGTAGAAAAAGGGTAGCAGTATTTCATCACTACAAATACCCTTTTTCTACCCTTTACCTACCCTTTTTTTCTAAGAGTGTAGGTAATTACCCACGCCCCCCAGTACCCACGCCCCCCAGTTTCCCACGCCCCCCAGTACCCCCCGCCCCAGTACCCACGCCCCCCAGTACCCACGCCCCCAGTGCCCACGCCCCCCCAGTACCCACCCCCCTAGTACCCACGCCCCCCCGTACCCACGCCCCCAGTACCCACGCCCCCCAGTACCCACGCCCCCAGTACCCACGCCCCCAGTGCCCACGCCCCCCAGTACCCACGCCCCTAGTACCCCGCCCCCCAGTACCCACGCCCCCCAGTACCCACGCCCCCAGTGCCCACGCCCCCAGTACCACGCCCCCTAGTACCCACGCTTCCCAGTACCCACGCCCCCAGTACCCACGCCCCCCAGTACCCACGCCCCCCAGTACCCACGCCCCCCAGTACCCACGCCCCCCAGTACCCACGCCCCCCAGTACCCACGCCCCCCAGTACCCACGCCCCCCAGTACCCACGCCCCCCAGTACCCACGCCCCCCAGTACCCACGCCTCCCAGTTACCCACGCCTTCCAGTACCCACGCCCCCCAGTACCCACGCCCCCAGTACCCACGCCCCCAGTACCCACGCCCCCAGTACCCACGCCTCCCAGTACCCACGCCCCCCAGTACCCACGCCCCCCAGTACCCACGCCTCCCAGTACCCACGCCCCCCAGTACCCACGCCCCCCAGTACCCACGCCTCCCAGTTACCCACTCTCTGCAATGCACTCCTGCGTGCCGTGGTGTTGCAGTGTGTGCGTGGCTTTATAATGATCATTGTTACTGTTTTTGTTTTACCAAGCTGTGCAAGAGAGAGAGAATCTAAATATACACACACACATGTGCATATATATATATTTATTTATATAACTTTTAGGTTTTTTCACTTGAGAGCTGTGATGGTTGGTCTTATTTCTGTCTATACACTCTCAGAAATAAGGGGTATATTAAGGGTAGAATTGTTACATCGCACCATCACTACCCTTTTTATACCCTATGTCCAGGCTGGAGGGTAGATGCTGCCGATTATACCCTTCATCTACCCTTTATCTACCCTTTTTAGACGAGAGGGATGAGAAAGGGTATATTTGGGGTTGGAAAAGGGTATATTTAGGGTTGCAAAAGGGTATATTTGTAAGAGTAGAAAAAGGGTAGCAGTATTTCATCACTACAAACACCCTTTTTCTACCCTTTTCCTACCCTTCTTTTCTAAGAGTGTATATCTGAGGCTATACCTGCAATAGATTACAGCCATGACTCATAATGTTGTCTTGAAACCCTACATCGCCACCCCTGATTGCTGCCTCGCCCTTAACTACACACATGCACCTTTACCAACAGAGGCTTCAAACGCCTTCATTTTTCACACTTTTGTATCGTCTCTTTTTATAACATCTTCATCCTCTTCTTTTTTCTCTAGCATGTTTTCTATCATACCTATTTCACCTTAACCTCCACTCCCATTATTATATACCTACCGTCTTGGATACAGGCCGCACGAACAGGTGTTAACTCCTTCACGCCCAGATCTTTCCTTGGCTATAAAAAATCGTCTGTTGTCGAGCCATGAAATTACGAAAAGTAACTAAATAAACCAAATTAGCGAGTAGACAAGGATACTAAACAGGTCATAACACTGATCTTGTAGTACTGAGTCCACACTTCTTCGTACTCACATACCAAGGGTGTGTGTGTGTGTGTGTGTGTGTGTGTGTGTGTGTGTGTGTGTGTGTGTGTGTGTGTGTGTGTGTGTGTGTGTGTGTGTGTGTGGTGTGTGTGTGTGTGGTGTGGTGTGTGTGTGTGTGTGTGTGTGTGTGGTGTGTGTGTGTGTGTGTGTGTGTGTGTGTGTGTGTGTGTGTGTTGTGTGTGTGTGTGTGTGTGTGAAAAAAAGGCCAACCATCACAGCTCTGAAGTGAAAAAGAACCAAGAGTTGTTATAGGCTTAGATGTAAACACACACACACACACACAGACACACACACACACACACAGACACACACACACACACACAGACACAGACACACACACACACACACACACACAGACACACACACACACACACACACACACACACAGACACACACACACACACAACACACACAGACACACACACCACAGACACACACACACACAGACAAACCACACACAGACACACACACACCACCACACACACACAGACAACACACACACACCACACAGACACACACACACACACACACACAGACACACACCAGACACACACACACACACACACACACCACACACCACACACCACACACACACACACACAGACACACACACACACACACACACACACACACACACACACACACACACACGCACAACACACACACACACACACACCACACACACACAACACACACACACACACACACACACACAACACACACACACACCAACACACCACACACACAACACACACACACAACACACACAGACCACACACCCACACACACAGCACACACCACACAGCAACACACACACACAACACCACACACACACACACACACAAAACACCACACACACACACACAACACACACACACTTCTCGACAAATTAGAAAACCTAGGGATAAGAGGTGTGCCTCACCCACTGTTTAACAGCTATCTTAGTAACAGGTCTCAAGGTGTTTTTTGTAATTCCAATTATTCTCTTTCAAAATCTCTATGTAAAGGTGTACCTCAGGGATCTATTTTAGGGCCTATAATTTTTCTTATATATATAAATGACATAGTCAATGCTAGCTCAAAATTTAAATGTACTATATATGCTGGCGATACAAATCTCCTATTAGCTGATAATAGCCTGAACTCCTTACATTTTAATTTGCAAATAGAATTGTTGTTGATAAATAAGTGGATACAACAGGCCAACAAATTAAATCTCAATGTTACAAAAACCAATTCTATACTGTTTCAAAATCGTTCAATAAAAAATGTCATGCCCCCAATATTATTAGAAGGTGAACCAATAAAACGTGTCTCTCATACAAATTTTTTAGGTGAAATTTATTGATAAAAATTTTAAAATTGGGAGCTTCATATTAATGAGGTATGTACAAAGCTATCAAAAATATGTGGCTCCTATATAAGTCCGCCATCAACTAACAACAGAGAGTATGTTAAGTATATATTACACTTTGTGTTTACCCTCCCCTGATCTACTGTGTCTCCATATGGGGTTACACATGGCCATCATTTTGGGAAAAAATTATTAGTAGCCCAAAATACGATTATCGATCTATTCTATTCATGGATAATTGGGATTCTACCAGCCGTAATTATTCTCAGTTAAATATATTAAATTTCAAATTCATAAAAATATATTTTATATTGTTGCTTATTTTTAAAAATATGAATATCTATACAGGTTACAATTTTTCAAAGTTATTAAAAGTTCTCATAACACGAGGGGTAATAATATAAATCTAGTGAGTCCACAATTTCGAACAACCCCTCTACAACAAGAGTGGGGTATGTGACGGTCCTCAGCTGTGGCATTCCCTTCCTACTCATGTAAAAACATTAATATTTACATGTAATTTTTTCAATTTAAAAAGAAATAAAGAGTTATTTGTTTACTTGTCAGAATACAGGATGTTAGGCGAACGATGTAAGTGTGTGGTCAATACGCAAGTCAGTGTGGATTTTCTATATTGTTAACGCTTGTAAGAATGCATGTGTTGGAGTTTTGGGTGCTTGTTTTTACATAATTGGAATCTTATTTACTGTAGTTTGAAATTTTGATTGCATAATCTATTCCAAAAAAATTTTTCTTAGAAAATAATGTTGCCTGTGTACTGAAAATTTAGATTAGAAATTTCCGTCTGTCAAAGAGTCTTGGCTCGACAGACCATGCCGTTAATAGACATGGTATATATATAAGTTTGTTTATATAATTTTAGATGTAACATTATGGCAATAAATGTATTACTATTACTTATTATATTACAAGTGAAGATTTTCATCGACAGCGTATACACACATTTTTTTTGTTGCACACATGAGCGCTTTTAGAGCTTCGTAACAATGCACACACACACACACACACACACACACACACACACACACACGTCACACACACACACCCCCACACACACACGTCACACACACACACACACACACAAAACACACACGTCACCACACACACACACACACGTCACACAAACACACACACACCACAACACACACACACACACACACCCCCACGTCACACAAACCACACACACACACACACGCACACAGGTTAGCAGAGCACAGGTGTAGCACAGTGCTCCATATCCACTGCTGCGCTACTCATTATAGTGGCGGGGTTTAAAAGCTGGGGTTTAAATTGCGGTGTTTGCCCTCGGATTTCCAGATGGTGAGTAACTAAAGGGCGAAGGGAACCCACCAATGCCCTTAACCCCTCAGACCCAGAACGAAATTTTCCATTGTAATTTAGCTACCATTAGACGATTTTTAGGACTATAAGAAATATTTTATAGATATGCCCTGCTTAGTATCCTTGTCGAGTAACTTATTTGCTTTATTTATTTTAAACTTTTCGTTATTTTATGGTTAACAACAAAACGATTTTTTATAGAAAAGGGAAAATATCTTGGCGTAAAGGGGGTTAAAAGAACGCTCGAACAAAAATCTAAGACCAGAATTAATAGATGGAAGTCACTAGTGAAAATATGAATAAGTATTTATATATATGAATCGTACCTGAAATATTCACCAAACGCTATATACACTTTGCGTCTTTATCCTAGGACGTAATAAGGATGTTGTCGGTGAATCATTTATCGCACGCCAGATTATACTGCTACCATCAACATTATAGTCGCCACTGCACTAATGTCGCCAGGTGCCTTATATTTCGAATTTTACCATCACTACAGATTTTTATGTGTCATTAAAGAGGCATGCACAGTAGTTTATATTATGTACGTGTCTTCAGTGGCACATACATACAAGTCTGTAGTGATGCTAAAATTAATAATATTCGCCTGTAAAATACGCCTGGCGACATTAGTGCAGTGGCGACTATAGTGTTGTTGACAGTAGGAGAGGCTCTGAAATTTGGGTTTATCTATAGCATGAAGTTTGGCCTTTGCTTTAACATGAGTGTCGCTGCGAGGGTGAGCGTCGCCACAGAGAAGCAAGTGTGGCTGAAAAACTCTGCGGTGACGTCTTGCCAGATTTCACTTATTCTAGATTTTTTTGCAATATTATGATTCGTTTTTTATTATTACTATTATTATTGTTATTTTTATCATTATTTAATCCTTATTGTTATCATAATTATTATTGTTTATTACTAGTTTTATTATTGTTATTACTATAATTATTATTATAATACTATATATAGTGATAATAGTGATAGTATTTTTGTATTTTTTTTTTACATAATGCTGTGCCTATAACGTGTGTAGGCAGTGACCTCTAGGGTGGGATGGTAGGCCCTGCAGGTTCACTTGATATATTAAACCTGTATATTAGATAGTATATTAAACATAATCTAACTAAATATGCTGCGTATATGCAAAGTGTATTGGTAATTGTTATCAAGGTGTATTATGTGCACATTAAAAGTGTTAGTTTAAGACACGCATTTTTTCACACTGATGTGGCAACTTTCTGCAAGCTGGCTGAGAGAGGGATACCCGGCCTTTATAGAGTATATACATGTTGTCATATCATATTAACCCCTTCACGTCCAGATCTTTCCTTGGCTACATAAAAATCATGTGTTGTTAGCCATAAAATTATGAAAAGTGACTTACTATATCAAATTAGCTATTGGAAAAGGATACCTAACGGGTCATATCTATAAAATATTGCTTATATATATTAAAATCGTCTAATGATAATCAAATTACAATGAAAATTTACGTTCTGGTCCTTAAGGGGTTAACGAGATCTTCACCTAAGACCACAGGTGTCACTATGAAAATCCAGCCTGCGCCACCAACGGGCGAGAGCGACCGACATCACGACTCTCCAGAATGTGCAGGGCCAACCACCATGAGCCTTCTAAAGAATAAATAGCCTACAGGCGCTATAGGCTCCAACGTAAAAAAAAAAAAAAAAAAAAAAAATATTCCAGATGAACACCGAATTCACTTTGGTGAACGAAACAATTTTTTTCTGGTGAGTTTTGATGTTTTGAATTAATCTGTCAACCGTTTCTGTCGCAATTTTTATTTATTTTATTTTATAGTTAGGTATGGGCTATTTATTTATTTTTTAGATAGGTAAAGGTTAGGTTAGGTAAAGGTTAGATTAGGTATAGGTTAGATTAGGTTCAATTTCTTTCTTTTTTTCTATTTTTTCTTTTTCATTTTTGCAAAAAAAAAGAAGAAATAATTGATTTGCGACAGAAACGGTGAGCAGATTGATTCAAAACGCATCAAAACTCACCAGAAAAAATGGTTTCGTCCACCAAAGTGAATTCGGTGTCAAACTGGAATAATAGCACAGATTTCAGCCTATGTAGAATTGTTGTTGTTGTGATGTGCCGTGACAGGTGTAGAGGGTCAGGTGTAGAGGGTCAGGTGTGTGGCGGGGTGATTATTATACAGCCACACTTTCCTCACGCCATCACTACTCAATCCTCCACACACGTCGCTACTTCATGATTTATTTTTTCATTTACTAAAGAAAAAGTTAGGGACATCTTAGGCAGCGTCTCGAATTATGGACAACCTAACTCTTAAACTAACTAAACTAAACTAACTTTCAAGTCCTTATCTATACATACTCTGGGTTTTTTTTAACGAGGTGAAAAATCCTGACCCCTTACTGCTCACCGACTGATATTTGATGCCAGAAGAAGAGAATATTACGCTTCATCTAAATGTCAGCTGTATTTTATCAGAGTTAACCCTATTATCAGGTAACAAAGGCATCATTATAAACATGGTACCTTAAAATAGAATGTAATTTTCGCCTCGTTAAAAATAAGAGACTATAGTTAGGTGTGATCAATACAACTAGGTAAATACACAACTACAACAATACGTGTGCTATATAATTCATACATAGCATTGTTTTTCCCTCAGATGGCCATATCGTGGAGGACGTGTCGTGTGTTAGTCGTGATAGGAATTCTGACGACAGTGATGAGGATGTTGGTAGAGAGAGACTACGTGCCTCACAGAGCTCTAGAGGGACTTAAGACGGCGCCGGGAAGAATTTTTTTTAAGTAGTAGTAGTAGTAGTAGTAGTAGTAGTAACATTAGTAGTAGTAGTAACAGTAGTAGTAGTAGTAACAGTAGTAGTAGTAGTAGTAGTAGTAGTAGTAGTAGTAGTAGTAGTAGTAGTATAGTAGTAGTAACAGTAGTAGTAGTAGTAGTAGTAATAACAGTAGTAGTAGTAGTAGTAGTAGTAGTAGTAATAACAGTAGTAGTAGTAGTAGTAGTAGTAGTAGTAATAACAGTAGTAGTAGTAGTAGTAGTGTACCTTATTTCTTTGTACACTTCTTACCGTTTGTAGTTCTGTATGTTCTTGGTGCCGTGAACTCACTCAGGACCTTGTAATTGCTGTTCAATATTCCCTTCGATCACTATTCTTATACTGTTGGGGCAGGAATACACACAACTCCAGTTCTGGTATATTATTCACAGTTAGACTAGCGTACACAAGCTGAGTACACAAGGACGTACAATGAGTTCAGACACGAAATATGACTGGTCTGTTCTAAGGTCAACTCCTCACTGACTCCTAGACGTCTGGTGGCTACCAAAAACACTTTTGGTCAAGCCGGTACAATATGAAAAATATCAGAGACACAGGTGGCGTGTCGCTGTAGTTCAGTTATGTTTCCATTATTTCGTAGGTAACTTGCATAGTAGACTAGAATATGTAGAACACGATTTACAGCAAGTATAGAATGTTATATCAATAAACAAACACAGTATAGTTTGCACATACAGACAGCAAAAAGCTTACAGGTATTGACATCACTTCTACCATCAAATATTGTATCACTAGGTGATATTATTCATCGTCTTTGTTTGCGAGGAGATTGGCGCATCGCGTTCGTCGTGTCTAGTGACGTGGCTAAATTATTGGAACACTTGACCTGGCCGGTGTCGAGGAGTTTGCGGTACAATATGAAAAATATCAGAGACACAGGTGGCGTGTCGCTGTAGTACAAAGGCATTTAAGTTTAAGGTGCTAAGAGAGAGAGAGAGAGTAATTGGAGAGTAAATTAGAGACATATTCCTTAGGGACTTGAGACCTGACATACAGCTGAATAGTCGGACCAGTTCAAAGAATATTGGAAGGAAGGTGCGAAGAGGAAATACGAGAGAGGAATTAGGAGACATATATGAGAGAGAGAGTAATTGGATACATGGGAGAGAGAGAAGTAATTGGAGACAGTAGTAGTAGTAGCAGTAGTAGTAGTAGTAGCAGTAGTAGTAGTAGTAGTAGTAATAGTAGTAATAACAGTAGTAGCCTAGTAGTAGTAGTAGTAGCAGTAGTAGTAGTAGTAGTAGTAGTAATAACAGTAGTAGTAGTAGTAGTAATAACAGTAGTAGTAGTAGTAGTAGTAACAGTAGTAGTAGTAGTAGTAGTAGTAACAGTAGTAGTAGTAGTAGTAGTAGTAGTAGCAGTAGTAGTAGTAGTAGCAGTAGTGTTAGTATTAGTAGTAGTAGTAGTAGTAGTAGTAGCAGTAGTATTAGTATTAGTAGTAGTAGTAGTAGCCTATGATTGTATTTTTCGATCATTCATGCCAAACAAAGGTCTGTTTTAAATAGACCTGATAATAAGATGATTCAAAATGTAAGATAAGTTTTCCTTGCTTGAAACTTAATATTTTTCTCTACTCAATCATTATAGTTAATCATTAAAACACTCTAATGTAAACTCCAAAACATTTAATTTCGATAAATTTTGCAAGATTTATTTATTAGCCTTTCAACGGGGCAGCATTCGAGATTCATTTAGTACAAAAATTCGCGTGTTCTTTTGTTGGTTGTCATGTAGACTGTGGTTGGTTCCTTGGCCTCAGTTATAGTGGTAGAAGCTCGAGTATTCCAGCCACGCTTGGTACACGAGCACCGCACAAGTCACCACGCTGACACAGTCCAACACGTCATCCCAAAAGTTCGACTGCTCCTCGTCGTCGTCGTCGGTTGAAGGAGGAGACTCACGCTGGCTAATACGTTCCTCCTCATCGATCTGAGGGGAATATTCGTCATGGCTATACCACTCTTCCTCATCGATCTGAGGGGAATATTCTTCATCGCTATTACATTCCTCCTCATCGATCTGAGGGGAATATTCTTCATCGCGTCCCTCATCGATCTGAGGGGAATATTCTTCATCGCGTCCCTCATCGATCTGAGGGGAATATTCTTCATCGCGTTCCTCCTCATCGATCTGAGGGGAATATTCTTCATCGCGTCCCTCATCGATCTGAGGGGAATATTCTTCATCGCGTTCCTCCTCATCGATCTGAGGGGAATATTCTTCATCGCGTTCCTCCTCATCGATCTGAGGGGAATATTCTTCATTGCGTCCCTCATCGATCTGAGGGGAATATTCTTCATCGCGTCCCTCATCGATCTGAGGGGAATATTCTTCATCGCGTTCCTCCTCATCGATCTGAGGGGAATATTCGTCATCGGCAAACCACTCTTCCTCATCGATCTGAGGGTAATATTCTTCATCGCGTTCCTCCTCATCGATCTGAGGGGAATATTCGTCATCGGCATACCACTCTTCCTCTTCGATCGGAGGGGAATATTCGTCCTCGAGGGCCGAGTAGTGGTCGTCCTCGGAATCGGTTTCGGGTTCGAGGGCCGAGTAGTGGTCGTCCTCGGAATCGGTTTCGGGTTCGAGGGCCGAGTAGTGGTCGTCCTCGGAATCGGTTTCGGGTTCGAGGGCCGAGTAGTAGTCTTCCTCGGAATCGGTTCCCTCTTCGAGGGCCGAGTAGTAGTCGTCCTCGGCATCACTGTCGTCGTCCTCCTGGCTGGGGTTCTGCACTTGGCCGCAGTAGCCGTAGCAGCGTTCCACCCACTTGAAGTAGCCGCGCACGCTGTAGCGGGGATCCTTCGCCGCCTCGATACAACGCCCGTACCGCAGTGTCAGGTTGTGCAGGTAGTCGACGCACGTGATGAACCCGACGTCCTCCTGCCTGACGCCGGGAGGATACCCGTCCCCGATCTCATGCTCGATCTCCACATCGAGAAAATACTCGGGGCGGACAGATGGTACCTCTGGCTGACAGTCACCGCTGGAGGAGTCTCCCTCACCGTGCTGGGGGCTGCCCGGGGGCGCCGCGTCACAGCCGGTGTGGTGCTCTTCATCCTCCTGTGTCAGGCTGGACTCCTCCTTGTCCTCGCTGCTTGGAAGGTGTTGACCGTTGTCAACACCAATCCGCTGCCCATTACAGAACAGTGCCGCGAAAGTCTGTTCCTGTCCTGCAGTGGACTGCAGCTTTCCTCCCTCGAAGCTGAAGTTGAGGACCGCTGTGTCCCCCACCGTTGTGGTCTTCAGCCCCCGGAGAAGATCCCCGAGGGTCATGTCAGAGGTCAAGACGGGGGTGCCACCGGCCAGGCAGCGCACCCTGACGAGGGTGTTCCCGTCTTTCTTGTTCAAGCGTCCCATCTTCATCACGGCTGCCTGGGCGGAGGTGTTCAGCTCGAAGCCGTCGTGAGCACACTGCCAGTCCTCGCGGGGGAAGGTGAAGGAGGCGATCACCCGCCTCCCGCGCCCCCAGCACCCGCACGAGTACCAGCACGGGCGCCTCCCGTAGCACAGCGTGATGGCGTCCACGGGGCCGCTGTCGCCCTGCACGGCGATGGTCGAGCTGACCTTCAGGCGTGAATTAGTTTGTTTCATATTTGTGTTCATATTGAAATGAATATGTTTGTCAAGAAGAGTTTTGGGGCGTCATCGGGGCACAGCATAAAAGGGGTTGGTAGTGCACGGTGTGTGGCGTGGTGGGTGGGGCAAGGGTAGTGGTAGTAGTAGTTCAGTTATGTTTCCATTATTTCGTAGGTAACTTGCATAGTAGACTAGAATATGTAGAACACGATTTACAGCAAGTATAGAATGCTATATCAATAAACAAACACAGTATAGTTTGCACATACAGACAGCAAATAGCTTACAGGTATTGACATCACTTCTACCATCAAATATTGTATCACTAGGTGATATTATTCATCGTCTTTGTTTGCGAGGAGATTGGCGCATCGCGTTCGTCGTGTCTAGTGACGTGGCTAAATTATTGGAACACTTGACCTGGCCGGTGTCGAGGAATTTGTGGTTCACTCTAACATCTGGGTTTGGTGGAAACGGACATAAGGGGGTGTAGACAGGACTTGTGGGTGTCTCCACGCCCCTTCCTAACTTCATGGATTTCCTTAGTGACGAAGGATTACTGGCTGTTACCGACCGCCGAGGTATTCGTGCAAACGAGAGGAGCTAGTGTTGTGAGTATTTGTTAATTTTCTGTGCTTATTATTCTTATTGTTTGTTGGACTTGTTATTTTAGTTGGTGTTCTATGTATAGGTGATTTTGGTCATTTGTGAGTTCAAGAGGCAAGTGCTGTTTAAGTTTATGGTCTAGTTATTAATTTGTGGATCTTTGACTAGTGGTTCATACTTGTTAAGTGTTAATTTCGGTTTTCTCGACTGCTTGTTAGTCCTTACCTTATGCTTGCAGATCGAAGCGATTTGGATGAATAAATGTGCTACGGGATACTGGTGTTTGCATATACTCGGCACACTTCGATAACAACTCCCGACGAGATGACGGGGACTAAGGATGAGCAGCTGGCGGCCCTTCGCAAACAACGTGGGATTGCGCAAGGCAAGGTTACACGGAAGATGACTATGTTTACGAATTGTGTCGATAGGCAGGATCCTATTGAAATGTGGAAGGAAACTTACGGTGAGGTGAGTGACGCCTTTAAGGAGTTGGAGACTATTCATAATGGATATGTGGATGTTCTGACTGATGAAAGTGAAATAGAGGAGGCAGAACAAATAGGAAATAGATAGGTATGTCAGGAGAGTATTGTACTAAACTGCAGTTGTACCTTTATTTTATATAGTAAGGAATTTGAGAGAGAGAGAGAGAGAGAGAGAGAGAGAGAGAGAGAGAGAGAGAGAGAGAGAGAGAGAGAGAACCAACCCCCGTTTTCTATGAGTTGTTAATCACACCATGTAAATTCATGTCAATGGCTTGTTTATTTGGCGGGAGAGGAGTAGTAGTTTAATGTAGTCTGTCATTGTTACAAACCTGACTGACAGAAAGAGAGAGAAAAGACAATTCTAATGACAATGTGTAGTGGTGGTAGTAGTGGTGGTGGTGGTGGTGGTGGTGGTGGTAGAGTAGTGGTGGTGGTGGTGGTGGTTGTGGTGGCAGTAGTGGTGGTGGTGGTGGCAGTAGTGGTGGTGGTGGGTGGTGGTGGCAGTAGTGGTGGTGGCAGTAGTGGTGGTGGTGGTGGTGGTGGCAGTAGTGGTGGTGGTGGTGGTGGGGGCATAATAGCGGTGGTGGTGGTGGTGGCAGTAGTGGTGGTGGTGGTGGTGGCGGCATAATAGCGGTGGTGGTGGTGGTGGCATAATAGCGGTGGTGGTGGTGGTGGCAGTAGTGGTGGTGGTGGTGGGGGCATAATAGCGGTGGTGGTGGTGGTGGTGGCAGTAGTGGTGGTGGTGGTGGGGGCATAATAGCGGTGGTGGTGGTGGCAGTAGTGGTTGTGGTGGTGGGGGCATAATAGCGGTGGTGGTGGTGGTGGTGGCAGTAGTGGTGGTGGTGGTGGGGGCATTATAGCGGTGGTGGTGGTGGTGGTGGCAGTAGGTGGTTTTGTGTGGTGGGGGCATAATAGCGGTGGTGGTGGTGGTGGTGGCAGTAGTGGTTGTGGTGGTGGGGGCATAATAGCGGTGGTGGCAGTAGTGGTGGTGGCAGTAGTGGTGGTGGCAGTAGTGGTGGTGGTGGTGGGGGCATAATGGTGGTGGTGGTGGTGGGGGGGGCATAATAGCGGTGGTGGTGGTGGTGGCAGTAAGGGTGGTGGTGGTGGCATAATAGCGGTGGTGGTGGTGGTGGCAGTAGTGTGGTGGTGGTGGGGGCATAATAGCGGTGGTGGTGGTGGTGGCAGTAGTGGTGGTGGTGGTGGGGGCATAATAGCGGTGGTGGTGGTGGTGGCAGTAGTGGTGGTGGTGGTGGTGGCAGTAGTGGTGGTGGTGGTGGGGGCATAATAGCGGTGGTGGTGGTGGTGGTGGCAGTAGTGGTTGTGGTGGTGGTGGTGGTGGTGGCAGTAGTGGTTGTGGTGGGGGGTGGTGGTGGGGGCATAATAGCGGTGGTGGTGGTGGTGGCAGTAGTGGTGGTGGTGGTGGGGTCATAATAGCGGTGGTGGGGGGGGTGGTGGCAGTAGTGGTGGTGGTGGTGGGGGCATAATAGCGGTGGTGGTGGTGGTGGCAGTAGTGGTGGTGGTGGTGGGGGCATAATAGCGGTGGTGGTGGTGGTGGTGGCAGTAGTGGTGGTGGTGGTGGGGCATAATAGCGGTGGTGGTTGGTGGCAGTAGTGGTGGTGGTGGTGGGGGCATAATAGCGGTGGTGGTGGTGGTGGTGGCAGTAGTGGTGGTGGTGGTGGGGGCATAATAGCGGTGGTGGTAGTGGTGGTGGCAGTAGTGGTGGTGGTGGTGGGGGCATAATAGCGGTGGTGGTGGTGGTGGTGGCAGTAGTGGTGGTGGTGGTGGGGGCATAATAGCGGTGGTGGTGGTGGTGGCAGTAGTGGTGGTGGTGTTGGGGGCATAATAGCGGTGGTGGTGGTGGTGGCAGTAGTGGTGGTGGTGGTGGTGGGGGCATAATAGCGGTGGTGGTGGTGGTGGCAGTAGTGGTGGTGGTGGTGGGGGCATAATAGCGGTGGTGGTGGTGGTGGTGGCAGTAGTGGTGGTGGTGGTGGGGGGATAATAGCGGTGGTGGTGGTGGTGGTGGTGGCAGTAGTGGTGGTGGTGGTGGTGGTGGGGGCATAATAGCGGTGGTGGTGGTGGTGGTGGCAGTAGTGGTGGTGGTGGTGGGGGCATAATAGCGGTGGTGGTGGTGGTGGCAGTAGTGGTGGTGGTGGTGGCATAATAGCGGTGGTGGTGGTGGTGGCAGTAGTGGTGGTGGTGGTGGGGGCATAATAGCGGTGGTGGTGGTGGTGGTGGCAGTAGTGGTGGTGGTGGTGGTGGGGGATAATAGCAGTGGTGGTGGTGGTGGTGGGGGCATAATAGCGGTGGTGGTGGTGGTGGTGGGGGCATAATAGCGGTGGTGGTGGTGGTGGTGGGGGCATAATAGCGGTGGTGGTGGTGGTGGTGGCAGTAGTGGTGGTGGTGGTGGGGGCATAATAGCGGTGGTGGTGGTGGTGGTGGGGGCATAATAGCGGTGGTGGTGGTGGTGGTGGAGGCATAATAGCGGTGGTGGTGGCAGTAGTGGTGGTGGTGGTGGTGGTGGCAGTAGTGGTGGTGGTGGTGGTGGTAGTAGTGGCGGTGGTGGTGGGGGCATAATAGCGGTGGTGGTGGTGGTGGTGGCAGTAGTGGTGGTGGTGGTGGGGGCATAATAGCGGTGGTGGTGGTGACGGTGGCAGTAGTGGTGGTGGTGGTGGGGGCATAATAGCGGTGGTGGTGGTGGTGGTGGCGGCAGTAGTGGTGGTGGTGGCAGTAGTGGTGGTGGTGGGGGCATAATAGCGGTGGTGGTGGCAGTAGTGGTGGTGGTGGTGGTGGCAGTAGTAGTGGTGGTGGTGGTGGTGGCAGTAGTGGGGTGGTGGTGGGGGCATAATAGCGGTGGTGGTGGTGGTGGCAGTAGTGGTGGTGGTGGTGGGGGCATAATAGCGGTGGTGGTGGTGGTGGTGGCAGTAGTGGTGGTGGTGGTGGGGGCATAATAGCGGTGGTGGTGGTGGTGGTGGCAGTAGTGGTGGTGGTGGTGGGGGCATAATAGCGGTGGTGGTGGTGTGGTGGCAGTAGTGGTGGTGGTGGTGGGGGCATAATAGCGGTGGTGGTGGCAGTAGTGGTGGTGGTGGTGGGGCATAATAGCGGTGGTGGTGGTGGCAGTAGTGGTGGTGGTGGTGGGGCATAATAGCGGCGGTGGTGGTGGTGGTGGTGGCAGTAGTGGTGGTGGTGGTGGGGGCATAATAGCGGTGGTGGTGGTGGTGGTGGCAGTAGTGGTGGTGGTGGTGGGGGCATAATAGCGGTGGTGGTGGTGGTGGTGGGGGCATAATAGCGGTGGTGGTGGTGGTGGTGGCAGTAGTGGTGGTGGTGGTGGTGGCAGTAGTGGTGGTGGTGGTGGTGGCAGTAGTGGCGGTGGTGGTGGGGGCATAATAGCGGTGGTGGTGGTGGTGGTGGCAGTAGTGGTGGTGGTGGTGGGGGCATAATAGCGGTGGTGGTGGTGACGGTGGCAGTAGTGGTGGTGGTGGTGGTGGGGTCATAATAGCGGTGGTGGTGGTGGTGGTGGCGGCAGTAGTGGTGGTGGTGGCAGTAGTGGTGGTGGTGGGGGCATAATAGCGGTGGTGGTGGCAGTAGTGGTGGTGGTGGTGGTGGCAGTAGTAGTGGTGGTGGTGGTGGTGGCAGTAGTGGTGGTGGTGGTGGGGGCATAATAGCGGTGGTGGTGGTGGTGGCAGTAGTGGTGGTGGTGGTGGGGGCATAATAGCGGTGGTGGTGGTGGTGGTGGCAGTAGTGGTGGTGGTGGTGGGGGCATAATAGCGGTGGTGGTGGTGGTGGTGGCAGTAGTGGTGGTGGTGGTGGGGGCATAATAGCGGTGGTGGTGGTGGTGGTGGTGGCAGTAGTGGTGGTGGTGGTGGTGGGGGCATAATAGCGGTGGTGGTGGTGGTGGTGGCAGTAGTGGTGGTGGTGGTGGTGGCATAATAGCGGTGGTGGTGGTGGCAGTAGTGGTGGTGGTGGTGGTGGGGGCATAATAGCGGTGGTGGTGGTGGTGGTGGCAGTAGTGGTGGTGGTGGTGGGGGCATAATAGCGGTGGTGGTGGTGGTGGCAGTAGTGGTGGTGGTGGTGGTGGTGGGGGCATAATAGCGGTGGTGGTGGTGGTGGCAGTAGTGGTGGTGGTGGTGGGGGCATAATAGCGGTGGTGGTGGTGACGGTGGCAGTAGTGGTGGTGGTGGTGGGGGCATAATAGCGGTGGTGGTGGTGGTGGTGGCAGTAGTGGTGGTGGTGGTGGGGGCATAATAGCGGTGGTGGTGGTGGCAGTAGTGGTGGTGGTGGTGGGGGCATAATAGCGGTGGTGGTGGTGGTGGTGGTGGCAGTAGTGGTGGTGGTGGTGGGGGCATAATAGCGGTGGTGGTAGTGGTGGCAGTAGTGGTGGTGGTGGTGGGGGCATAATAGCGGTGGTGGTGGTGACGGTGGCAGTAGTGGTGGTGGTGGTGGGGGCATAATAGCGGTGGTGGTGGTGGTGGCAGTAGTGGTGGTGGTGGTGGGGGCATAATAGCGGTGGTGGTGGTGACGGTGGCAGTAGTGGTGGTGGTGGTGGGGGCATAATAGCGGTGGTGGTGGTGGTGTGGCAGTAGTAGTGGTGGTGGTGGTGGTGGCATAATAGCGGTGGTGGTGGTGGCGGTGGCTGTTTCCGTGCTGTGATTGGTGGAAACGCGTGACGTCACAGATAAAGCGACCAATGACAGGCGTGGAAAGACTTGTTAGTTAATGTGACACTCAACGGTAAATCTCTCTCTCTCTCTCTCTCTCTCTCTCTCTCTCTCTCTCTCTCTCTCTCTCTCTCTCTCTCTCTCTCTCTCTCTCTCTCTCTCTCTCTCTCTCTCTCTTTCTCTCTCTCTACAGATCAAACAAACTCACATTTATTCAAACTTTATTTTCCAATATTTTTGAGTTACATTTCATCCCCACACCCTCATAATTAAAGTATAGTTAATGATGTCTTTATATCAGAAGTGGTAGTTAAGTATTATAGTATTGTAGTATAGTAGAGTAGTAGTGTATTGTAGTAATGTATAGTATAGTTTAGTATTAAGTATAGTATTTTTAAGTGGTAGTTAAGTATACTCCAAAGGGTAATCAAAGTGTATACAAGGCTGTTAAGGTTTATATTTACGTTGAATTAACATGTTATTTAAATTCCATAGTTGAAATCTGGTATTTTTTTGTTTTCCTAGTTGTTTTTTCTTGTTGTAGATATTGGTGACGTCATTGCGCCGCCATGTTGCCACTCCAGGTCCTCGAAGTGCCGCCATGTTGCCACTACTGACGCCACGCCGCCGCCATCTTGGATTGCCAGGAAAGTGATGAGTAAGAATATGATTATTGGTATTTATTATTCTTGTATATCTTTTATAACTGATAAGGTATTTTGGAGAGAGAGAGAGAGAGAGAGAGAGAGAGAGAGAGAGAGAGAGTCAAATGTATTCTCCCTGTTGCCATGGTTATGCTTGTACATCTTATAGACTACAATAATGCCACTATCAAATACACAGTAACATCTTAAACATACAATAAAACATAAGTAAATAGTAAAATCATAGAATAGTAAATAATAAAATAATAAATAGTGCAAATAGTCACACACAAGTACGTTGTCATTTAAAAGTAAGAAAAACGTAAAATGATAAAATAGTCCTACAAAGGTGTGTCATCATATAAATGTCATAACATCAAGTAAAGTTAATGGTCAAGCATTAAAAGATAGTTTGCAAGCTTCTTTTTAAAAGTGTACATACATTTGGCGTTGTTAATGTGAGTAGGAAGACTGTGGCATAGTTGCGGTGCAGACACCAGCACTGCCCTGTCTCCTGTGTAGGTGTTAGTGCTGGGAACGTACAGCTGGTGCTGATGTCTTGTGTTGACACTATGTGCGTCTCTTACCGTGTGTGGTAGACTGGTAGTGGGAACAACCCAAAAACAAAAGACGGTAAAGGAGAGAGAGTAGAGGAGAAGGAAGAATAGTAGAAAAGTAGAGGAGGAAGCATGTGTGTGTGTGTATATGAGTGCGTGTGTATATGAGTGCGTGTGTATATGAGTGCGTGTGTATATGAGTGCGTGTGTATATGAGTGCGTGTGTATATGAGTGCGTGTGTATATGAGTGCGTGTGTATATGAGTGCGTGTGTATATGTGTGCGTGTATATATGTGTGCGTGTGTATATGTGTGCGTGTGTATATGAGTGCGTGTGTATATGAGTGCGTGTGTATATGAGTGCGTGTGTATATGTGTGTGTGTATATATGTGTGCGTGTGTATATGTGTGCGTGTGAAATTGTGCGTGTGTATATGTGTGGTGTGTATATGTGTGCGTGTGTATATGTGGTGGGGTGTATATGATTGCGTGTGTATATTGTGTGGTATATGTGTGTGTGTATATGAGTGCGTGTGTATATGAGTGCGTGTGTATATGAGTGCGTGTGTATATGAGTGCGTGTGTATATGTGTGTGTGTATATGAGTGCGTGTGCGTAATCACTTTAACTTACTCTTTACGTACAGTCTAAGATAAAAGTCGTGTCCTAAATTTTGGTTAAGACATCTGGTAAATGGCTAACCTTTCGGTGCTGTCTGCCGTATGTCATACGAACGGTTGGTAGCACTGCCATAAGTGCTTCGACCTCACCACAACTCATAAGTCTTATTAGTTCGTATCCTCACGAGTAATTGTTTTAGGATTCTTTACCAGGAGTGTTAAAAGTAAAAGTGCTGAGGTAATTATAAAGCAGTGGTTGATCCTGGGTTCGGTGAGCCAGTCTCAGGGGTTCGGCTGAGGCCCTCCGAAACACATTGCAATTTTGCTATAATTGTAAACTCCCTCAGCTGTTGAGGCTCGCTTCGTCCAACCCCCCCCCCCGAACCCCCCTTTATAACAATCCTGGATTACCCCCCGTATTCCCCTTTCTTTTTTAAAGGGCCTATATACGCCCCTGCTTCAGAGTCCTTCCTTCCTTCTTTCATATTATTATCCAAATATACTATTGAATTTTGAAGCAATTTTTCTAGATTTTTTTTTTCTCCTCCTATATTTGAGGGCTCAGCTTGTGTGCGGACGTTTTCGTTAGGGTTCGGCGCCTCAGAAAAGGTTCAGAACCACTATAATAAACCTTTATTTGGCTCTAGTCAGACCTCATCTAGACTGTGTGGTTCAGTTTTGGTCTCAGTGTTACAAGATAGATATTGCCTTGTTAGAATCAGGGCAGAGAATGATGACCAAAATGATACAGGGGATGCGTAACTATAGTTATGAGAAGAGATTGAGGCTATTAAATTTACACTCACTCGAGAGGCGTAGAGTAAGGGCCAATCTGATTAAAAGTTTTAAAGTGGTTAAAGGGATACAATAAAGGAGAGGTAGGAAAAGTTCTTCCGGCTAGTAAGCAGGGGCGAACAAGAATAACTGATTCAAACTGGTAAAACGTGGATTTAAAAAAGAAATAGGGAGAAACTGGTTCACAAATAGGGTGGTAAATGATTGGCATGGACTCAGTAGACCGAGTTAGTGCGGAGTCAATAGGGAGCTTTAAAAGAAGGTTCGACAATTTCATGGATGGGGATGAAAGGTGGCTGTAGGTAGTGTTAAGTAACAGGAACTACCACGTGTAGGTCTCGCGGCCTCTTGTAGCTTCCTTATTTTCTTAGGTGGTGTTCTCTGGTATAGTCAGTCTCTTTTCGAACCACTTATTGATAATACATTAGATTAACTTATTGAAGCAATGACTGAAGCACACATATGATACACATCACTAGGGATGTCTAACTCATAGGATACGTATTGGAGAAATGAGTTCACAAGTCAAGCAGTCCTTTATTGCAACAAGAGACACATATCCCCACTTATAGTCTTATTACACGTAATATTTATTACAACCATGGGCACGCCACTACCACACCCTTAAACCCCCCCAATGACACCACCACCAAACTAACATAATTATCATACTACCACGATAATCACACCACATACCAGAAACAGACAAAATACACAAGACAGCATTAATATTTTGTAGAGCCCCCGTCTACTTCGATAAACCTTTCGTAGCCCTTTGTGGCATTGACTCGACAAGTTGTTGGGGAACGTTGAGTTTTTGCTCGAAGGTTTTCCCATAACACTTTTACGTCGCCGAGTAACTCCATCCCCATCCCCCCCGTTGTATCCATTCCACTGTTTACTCATATGGGCCCACAAGTGTTCAATCGGGTTGGGGGTCCGGCGATCGTGGAGGCCAGTCAAGAAGTGTCACTTCTGGATGTGCCACCAACCAGTCCCTTACAACCCCCCCAGTGTGAATTGGGCTGTTATCTTGGGCCAGATAAACATGAAATGCATCTTCCTCCGTGAATAATGCCTTCACAGATGGCAAGAACAAAATCTTCCAGGATGTCAACATTAGTCTGCAGAGGTGAGACGCCCAGATATCTCGACCAGCTCCCCCTACGCCACTCCACGCCATCCAGCCCCAGACTCCACCCGCGATACCACCAATCCTATTGTTTGCAACAATATTCCCTTTGTCGTATCGTTAATATAAATGCAGAGGATATTAGAGTGTATGTTATAACCCACATGAGAAGCTAGTTTATTTGCGCGTAATTGGGGGAGGGGGGAAGGTAAAAGTAGTAAGTAAAGGCATTGTTACGTGCCTAGTTGGAGACAATAATTCAACCATTTTTCATGTGTAGAAAAACTGATGAAGTGATTGCCTTAGGGACACAAAGTTAAAATCTTGATTATTACAATTCCGATAACCATACACTGGATTTTGCTCTCCTTGTGTTAACTTTTCGCCCTTAGATTTTGGTGCTAGACTCTCCGAGGAAAACACCTTTTCGTTACAAAAAATGACATGCTGCCAGAATTCATTCCCATATCAGCATACTCTCTTGCAAATGCTAACCTCAGCAAGGTTAGGTTACGTTAGTGAAATAGCAAGGGCGTCTGCTACCTACGCGTGTAGTTAGGTAAGGAGATTATTGGTCAATAGGGAGGATTGGTTATGGTGGGCGAGATTCTACTCTGGATTAATATTGACTATATAAATTCGAGAGAGAGAGAGAAAGATGTGGAGAATGGGACCCCCCTTTGGGTTGGAACACGGTGGGTTTGGCGCAAAAGGGGGGCAAAAAAAAAAGATTACAGGAAGTTTTGAAAAATTGGTTTCCCAATTGTGGTTTGGGGAAAGGGAGGGAAAAGGTATGGGAAGGGGAAAGAAACTTAACGGGGATGGGGGGGAAAACCCCTTTTTTAAAAGGAGTTGGGGAAAATAAAATTTAAAATATGAAATGGGGGTTTTTTGCGGAGAAGTAAAAATTTAAGGAAGGTCAGCCCCAAAGGGGAAAATGAAAAAGAGGAAAAAAAAGTCCCCCAATTCTTTTTAAATTTTTGTGTAGTGGTTTTGGAGTTAGGGGGGGGGGGGGGGGGGGAGGAGAGGGGGGGGGGGTTTTGGTTTGGAAAAAAGGAAAGTTTGGTGGTTTTTTTTGGCCCGGGAGGGGTTGGTTTTTGGGGGTAGGCAGAAAATTTGGAAAAAAAAAGGGGGGGTTGGTGGGGGTGAAAATGTGGGGGTTGGTTTGGTGGGGGTTGGGGGGGGTGGTGGGGGAAGTAGTGGGGGTTGGGGGGTGGTGGGGAAAATTAGGGTTGGGGGTGGGGGGCATTGGGGGGTGGTGGGGGGCCCATAGTGGGGGGGTTTGGGTCAGTAGGGTGGTGGGGGTTGGGGTTTGGCATAGGGGTTTGGGGTTGGGGGGGGGGCATAATAGCGGTGGTGGTGGGGGGGCGGGTAGTGGTTTTTGGGGGTTTGGGGCTAAATGCGGTGGTGGGGGTTTGGGGTGGTTTGGTTTTGGCAGTAGGGGTTGGTGGTGGGGGGGCTTTAATACCGGGGGTTTGGTGGTTTTGGTGGCAGTAGGGTTGGTTGTTGTGGGGGGGATAAAGCGGTGGTGGGGGGTGGGGTTTGGGTGGTGGGGTAGGGTTTGGTGGTGGTGGGGGCATAATTGGGGTGGGGGGGCGGTTAGTGGTGGTGGGGTGGTGGGGGGCAGTATTTGGTTTGGTGGTGGTGGGGGCATAAAAAGGGGTGGTGGTGGTGGTGGGGGGGAAAATGGGGGGTGGTGGTGGGGCCCAATACTTGTGGGGTGGTGGTGGCTTGGGGTTGTGGTGGGGGGCAGTAGGGGTGGTGGTGGGGGGGGGAAATAATGGGGTGGGGGTTTGGGGGGGGGCGTATGGTGGGGTGGGGGGGGGCTTAATGGGGGTGGTGGTGGTAAATAGGGGGGGTTTGGTTTGGTTTTTGGGTGGCAGTAGGGGTTTGGGTGGTGGGGGGGGATAAAAAGGGGTGGTGGTGGTGGGGGGGTTGGCAGTATTTGGGGGGGTGGGGGTTGGGGTGGTGGGTGGGTGGCAGTAGGGTTTTGGGGGGTGGGTTGGTGGGGGGGGGGCAAAATAGCGGTGGGGGGGGTGGTGGTGGCAGTAGGGGTTTTTGGTGGGGGGGGTTTTCAAAATGGGGGGTTTGGGGGGGGGGGGGGGGGCAAAGTAGGGGGGGGTGGTGGGGGGGGTGGGGGGGGAAAATAGTCGGTGGGGGGGGGTGGGGCAGTAGTGGGGGTTTGGGGGTTTTGGGGCATAATTCGGTGGGGGGGGTGGTGGTGGCAGGGGGTGGTGGTGGGGGGGGGGGCCAAAATTTAGGGGTTTTGGTGGTGGGGGGGCAGTAGTGGGGGGGTTTGGTGGGGGCATAATTCGGTGGTTTTGGGGGTTTTGGTTTGGGGGGGGAAATTAGGGGGGTTGGGGTTTGGGGCATAGGGGGGGTGGGGGGAAAAAATAGCGGGTTGGTAGGGTTTGGGGGCATTTTTTTTTTTGGGGGTTTGGTTTGGGGCATAAAAAACGGTGGGGGGTGGTGGTGGGCGGGTAGTGGGGGTTTGGGGGTGGGGGCCAAATAGCGGTGGTTTTGGTTTTGGCGGGGTAGTGGTGGGGGTTTTGTTGGGGGCATAATACCCTTTTGGTGGTGGGGGGGGGTGGCAGTGGGGTGGTGGTGGTGGTGGGGGGCATAAAAAGCGGGGGTTTGGTGGGGGTTTGGCATAGTGGGGGTTGGTGGGGGGGGTTTAATAGCGGGGGTGGTGGTGGTGGTGGCATTAGTGGGGGGGGTGGGGGGGGATAATAGGTGGTGGGTTGGGGTGGGGGGTGGCAAATTTGGGGTGGTGGGGGTTTTGGTGGGGGGTGGGGGCAAAATAGTGGGTGGGTGGTGGTGGGGCAGTAGGGGTTTGGTGGGGGTGGGGGCATAATGCGGGGGTTTGGTGGTGGTGGCAGATTGGTGGTGGGGTGGCATAATAGGGGTGGTGGTGGGGGTTTGGCAGTAGTGGTGGGGTGGGGGGGGCCCAAAAATAGGTGGTGGTGGTGGGGGGTTTGGCGGGAGGGGTTGGGGTGGGGGGGTGGGGGCAAAATAGCAGGGGGTGGTGGGGGTGGTGGGGGCAAATAGCGGGGTGGGGGGGGTTTGTGGGGGGCATAATAGGGGGTGGGGGGTGGGGGTTGGGGGGGGGCATAATAGCGGGGGGTGGGGGTGGTGGTGGCAGTATGGGGGTTGGGGTGGGGGCAAAAATGGCGGTGGTGGGGGTGGTGGGGGGGGGCATAATAGCTTTTGGTGGGGGGTGGGGGTGGAGGCCCATTAATAGCGGTGGGGGGTGGCAGTTTTGGGGGTTGGGGGTGGGGGGCAGTAGTGGTGGGGGGGGTGGAAAGTAGTGGCGGGGTGGGGGGGCAAAATTTAGGGGGTGGTGGGGGGGGTGGTGGGGGCAGTATTTGGTGGGGGGTGGTGGGGGCAAAAATAGCGGGGGTTTGGGTGGTGAGGGGGCCCAAGTGTGTGGTGGTGGGGGGGGGCATAATGCGGTGGGGGTGGTGGGGGTGGCGGAAAGGGGTAGTGGGGTGGTGGGGGAAAATGGGGGTTGGTGGGGGCAAAATAGGGGTGGTGGTGGCAGTAGGGGGGTGGTGGTGGGGCAGAAAGTGAGTGGGGGGTTTGGGGGTTTGTGGCATTTAGGGTGGGGGTGGGGGGGGCCCAAAAATTTACGGGGGTGGTGGGGGTGGCAAAAGTATTTTGGGGGTTTGGGGGTGGGGGCAAAATCGGTGGGGTTTGTGGTGGGGGGCCGTAGGGGTGGTGGGTGGGGGGGCATAATAGGGTTGGTGGTGGTGGTGGCAGTAGGGGTGGGGGGTGGGGGGGAAATAAAAAGGGCTTTGGGGGGTTGGTGTGGTGGCCGGGGTTATGGTGGTGGTGGTGGGGGCATAATAGCGGTGGGGGTTTGGCAGTAGTGGTGGGGGGTGGTGGGGGGTAATAGCGGTTTTTGGTTTTGGCAGTAGGGGTGGTGGGGGGGTGGGGGGCAAAATAGGGGCGGTGGTGGGGGTGGTGGTGGCAGTAGGGGTTTTTGGTTTGGGGGGGGCTTTAATGGGCGGTGGGGTGGTGGGGGTTTGGCATTAGTGGGGGTTGGTGGTGGGGGCAAATTTCGGTGGTGGGGGTTGGTGGGGGGGGGGCCAAATGGGGGTTGGTGGTGGGGTGGGGGGCAGTAGTGGGGTGGTGGTGGTGGCGGGTAGTGGGGTGGGGGTGGGTGGCAGTATTGGCGGGGGTTTGGTGGGGGCCAAAAATAGCGGGTGGTGGGGGGGGGTGGCAGTATGTGGTGGGTGGGGTGGGGGGCTTTAAAAGGGGTTTGGTGGTGGGGGGACGGTGGCAGTATTGGTGGTGGGGTTTTGGGGGGGTCAAAATAGGGGTGGTGGTGGTGGGGGGTGGGGGCAGTATTGGTGGTGGGAAGCAGAAAGTGGTGGTGGTGGGGGGCTTTAATAGGGGTGGGGGGTTGGAGAAAGTGGTGGGGGGTTGGGGGGCAGTAGTTTTGGTGGTGGTGGTGGGGCAGTATTTGGTGGTGGTGGGGGGGGCAAAATAGGGGGTGGTGGGGGTTTGGGGGCAGTAGTGGGGGGTGGTGGGGGGGGGCTTAATACGGGGGGTTGGTTTGGGGGTTTGGTGGAAAGTAGTTTTGGTGGTGGGGGGGCAAAATTTAGGGGTTTGGGGGGTGGTGGGGGGCAGTAGTGGTGGTGGTGGGGGGGGCATAATAGCGGGGGGTTGGTGGTGGGGGTGGGGGCATTATTTGGTGGTGGGTGGTGGGTGGGCTAATGCGGGGTGGGGGGTGGTGGTGGCGTATTTTGGTGGTGGTGGGGGCATAAAAAGGGGTTTGGGGGGGTGGGGGTTTTGGCGGGTAGTGGGGGTTTGGTGGTGGTGGGGGCATAATAGGGGTTGGGGGTTGGTGGTGGTGGGCAAAAAAGGGTTGGGGGGTTGGTGGGGGCCCATAATAGCGGTGGTGGTGGGTGGCAGTAGTGGTGGTGGGGGTGGGGGGGGGGAAAATAAACCCCGGGGGTTTTGGTGGTGGTGGCGGGAGTGGTGGGGGGTTTTTTTGGGGGCCCATAATAGCGGTGGGGGTTTGGTGACGGGGCATTTAGTGGGGGTTTTTTTTGGTGGGGGCATAATGGGGGTGGTGGGGGGGTTTTTGGGGGCCAGTATGGTGGGGGTTTTTGGGGGGGGCATAATAGGGGTTTGGGGTTGGGGGAAAGAAAGTGGTGGGGGTGGTGGGGGCATAATACGGGGTGGTGGTGGTGGTGGGTGGCAGTAGGGGGTGGTGGTGGGGGGGGCAAAATAGCGGGGTGGTATGGGGGGGCAGTGTGGTGGTGGTGGTGGGGGCAAATAGGGGTTGGTGGTTGGGACGGTGGCATAGTGGTGGTGGTGGGGGGGGGCCCATAATAGGGGGTTGGTGGGGGTTTGGGTGGCAGTAGGGTGGGGTGGGGGGGGACATAAAAAGGCTTTGTTGGGGGTGGTGACGGTGGCAGTAGGGGTGGGGGGTGGGGGGGGCCCATAATTTGGCGGTGGTGGGGGGGGGTGGTGGCAGTAAGTGGGGGTTTTTGGGGGGGGCCCAAAATAGCGGGGGGGGTTGGGGGGGCGGTGGCTGTTTTCCGGGCGGATTGGTGGAAAACGTGTGGGGCACAGTTTAAAGGGGACCAAGGGCCCAAGCGTGGAAAGACTTGTTTGTTTAAGGGGGGAAAATTTCAACGGTAAATCTCTCTCTCTCTCTCTCTCTCCCCTTTCCCTCCCCTCTCCTCTCTCTCTCTCTCCCCTCTCTCCCCTCCTCTCCCCTCTCCTCCCCCTCTCTCTCTCTCTCTCTTTTCCTCTCTCTCCTACAGATCAAACAAACTCACATTTTATTCAAACTTTTTTTTTCCAATATTTTTGATTTCCATTTCATCCCCCACCCTCAAAATTTAAAGAAAATAGTTAATAGGGTCTTTATATCAGAAGGGGGATTTAAAAGTTTTAATAGTTTTTGAAGTTTATAGAGGGGGTGTGTATTGTAGTAATGTAAAAGTATGGGTTTAGTATAAGTATGGGTTTTTTAAAGTGGATTTTAAGTAAAATTTTCCAAGGAAAATCAAAGTGTATAAAAAGGGCTGTTTAAGGTTTAATTTACGTTGAATTAACAGTTTTTTAAAATTCCTATTTGGGGAAAATCTTTTTTATTTTTTGTTTTCCTAGTTTTTTTTTTTTTGTTGTAGATATGGACGCCCATTGCGCCCCCAGGGTTCCCCACTCCAGGTCCTCAAAATTTGCCCCCAATTTTTCCCCACTCCTGACGCCCCCCCCCGCCGCCATCTTGGATGCCGGAAATTGTGGTAAAATATGTTTTATTGGTATTTTTAAATTTCTTTTAGCTTTTAAAACCTGATAAGGTATTTTGGAGGGGGAGAGAGAGGGGAGAGAGAGAAGAGGGAGAGAGAGAAAAGAGAGGGGTAAAATGTATTCTCCCTGTTGCCAGGGGTTTATGTTTGGGTACATCTTATAGACTACAATAATCCCAAACATCAAATCCCAAAAGGAAACCATTTTTAAAACCATACAAATAAAAACAAAATTTTTAAATAGTAAAATCATAAAATTTGTAAATAATAAAAAATAAGAATTGCAAATAGTCCCCCCAAAAGTAGGTTGTCTTTTAAAAGTAAAAAAAACGAAAAAAAGGGAAAATAGCCCCTAAAAAAGGGGGTGTCATCATATAAAATGTCAAAAACACAAGTAAGTTAAGGGTTCAAGATTAAAAAATAGTTTGCAAGTTTTCTTTTAAAATGTAAAAAATACATTTGGTTTTTTTAAAAGGGGAGTGGGAAAAGGACTGTGGAAAAAAATAGTTGGGGTTTGCAGACACCACACGCCCGTCTCCTGGGGAGGTGTTAGTGCGGGGAAACGTACAGCGGGTGCTGATGTCTTGTGTTGACCACTTTGCGTCCCCTTACCGTGTGTGGTAGACGGTGGGGGGAAAACCCAAAAAAAAGGCTTTAAAGGGAGAGAGGTAAGGAAAAAAGGAAAAAATAGTAAAAAAAGTAGGGGAGGAACCCGTTTTGGTGGGGTTATATAAAGTGCGTGTGTATATGATGCTGGGGATATGATTTGGTTTGTGTATATAAATGCGTGTGTATAGGGAGGGGCGTGTGTTATGATTTCTTGTGTATATGAGTGCGTGTGTATATATTGCGTTTTGAAATATGTGTGGTGTATATATGGGGGCGGTGTAAAATGTTTGCGTGTGTATATGATTGCGTTTTGTATATGATGCGTGGGGAAAGGGGGAAGTGCGTGTGTTTTTTGGTGTGGGGTAATAGGTGGGGGGGTGGGGTATATGTGGGGCGTGGTATATGTGTGCGTGTGTATTTGTGTGCGTGTTATATGTTGGGCGTTGTATATTTTGTGTGGGGGATATGATGGGGTTTGTTTTATTTGTGGGGTTTTATAGGGGGGGGTGTGTATTTTAATTGGTGTTTTAAGGGAGTGCGTTTTGTATATGATGCGGTGTATATGATGCGTGTTGTAAAAGTTGTGTGTGTATAGAGTGCGGTGCGAAAACCCACTTTAATTTTACTCTTTACGTACAGTCGAAGATAAAATTTCGGCCCAAAAATTTTTTTTTAAAGAAAATTGGTAAAGGGCAACCTTTCGGTGCTGTCTGCCGTATGTCTACGAACGGTTTGGTACCCATGCCAAAATTTCTTGGGACCTCACCACAAACTCATAAGTCTTATTAGTCGTATCCTCCGAGTAATTTTTTTAGGATTCATTTCCAGGGGGTTTTTAAAAATAAAAGTTTTTTGAGGTAATTTAAAACAGGGTTTTCCTGGGTTCGGTGAGGGCCAGTCTCAGGGGTTTGGCTGGGGGGCCCCCCCCCGGAAAAAAACATTGCAATTTTTTCTATAAAAATTTTTAAACCCCTCAGCTGTTGAGGCTCGCTTCGCCTCCAAACCCCCCCCCAAACCCCCCTTTATAACAATCCTGGATTCACCCCCGTATTCCCCTTTCTTTTTTAAAGGGCCTTTATAAACCCCCTGCTTCAAAGGGCCTTCCTTCCCTTTTTTCAAAATTTATTATCCAAATAACTTTGGAAAATTTTTAAGCAATTTTTTTAGATGTTTTTTTTTCTCCCCTTATTTGGGGCTTTAGCTTGTGTCGGACGTTTTTTGTTAGGGGGTTTGGGGGCCTCAGAAAAGGTTTAGAACCACTATAATAAAACCCTTTTTTTGGCTCTAGTTTAGACCTCATCTAGACTTTTGTGTTTTAGGGTTTTTGGGCTCAGTTTTTACAAGATAATATTGCCTTGTTAAATTTGGGAGAGAATTAAAGACCCCAAAAAGATACAGGGGTGGTAACTATAGTTATGAGAAGAGGGTTGAGGCTATTAAAAATTTTCAAATCATCGAGAGGGGGTAGAGTAAGGGCCAAAATTTATTAAAAGTTTTTTAAAATGGTTAAAAAGGGGTACCAATAAAAGGGGAGGTTTTGGAAAAAATTCTTCCGGGTATTAAAACGGGCGAACAAAAAACAACAAAAAGGAAAAAGTGGATTTTAAAAAAGAAATTGGGAAAACGGTTTCCCCAAAAAGGGTGGTAAATGATTGGGATGGGGCTCAGTAGACCCCAGTTAGTGCGGATCCCAAAGGGAGCTTTAAAAGAAGGTTCGACAAATTTTATGGATGGGGATGAAAGGGGGGCCGTAGGGGAGTGTTAAGTAACAGAAACTACCACGTTTGGGAGGGCTCGGGGGCCTCTTGGGAGCTTCCTTATTTTTTTTTATTTTGTCTCTGGTATGGGGCAGTCCTTTCGAACCCCTTATTTATAATACATTAGATTAAACTTTTTGGAAAACAATGACTGAAGACACATAGTTAACCCCCAATAGGGATGTCTAACTCATGGGGTACGTATTGGAGAAATGAGTTCACAAGTCAAACCGTCCTTTATTTTCCCCAAAAAGAAGGCCCTTCCCCACTTATAAATCTTTTTACACCGTAAATTTTATTCCCAAACCGGGCACGCCACTAAAAACCACCCCTTACCACCCACTGACCCCACCACCCCAAAATAACATAATTTTCAAAACTACCCCGATAAAACCCACCACCTACCAGAAAAAAAACAAAATATCCCCAAGACAACATTAATTTTTGTAGAGCCCCGTCTACTTCGATAACCTTTCGTTTGGGGCCTTTGTGGCATTGACCCCGACAAAATTGTTGGGGAAAAGTTGAGGGTTTTTGCTCGAAGGTTCCCCAAAAAAAACACTTTACGTCGCCCCCTAACTCCAAACCGATCCCGTCCGGGTTTTATCCATTCCATGTTTTCTCATAAAGGGCCCAACGTGGGTTCAATCGGTTTTTGGGGCCGGCGGGTCTTTTGGGGGGCCATCAAAAAGTGTCACTTTGGATGTGCCCCCAACCAGTCCCCCTTTCAAAAAACCCCGGCCCGTGTGAATTGGGTTGGGGGATCTTGGGCCAGAAAAAACAAAGAAAAGCATCTTCCTCCGTGAATAATTTTCCTTCCAGATGGCAAGAACACATCTTCCAGGAAAGGGCAAAATAGTCGGGAGGGTGAACGCCCGATACTCGACCCAGCTCACCTACGGCCCCCTCCACGCCCTCCAGCCCCCGACTCCCCCGCGATACCCCAACTCCCATTGTTTTTCAACAATATTCCCTTCCGGATCTGAAAATTTTAAAAGCAAGGATATTAGAGTGTATGTTTAACCCCAAAGGAAAACCCAGTTTTTGTTTTCGCGTAATTGGGGGAGGGGGGAAAGGGAAAAGTAGTAAGTAAAGGGTTGTTACGGCTAGTTTTTTGACCTAATTCAACCATTTTTCATGTGTAGAAAAAAAAAATGAAGTGATTGCCCTTGGGGCACAAATTAAAATCTTTATTATTACAATTCCGATAACCAACACTGGATTTGCTCTCCTTGTGTTAACTTTTCCCCCATACTGGGTTGTGGGGGCTAGACTCTCCAGGAAAACACCCTTTTTGTTACAAAAAATGACATTTCGCCAAAAATTCCCCTTCCCCTATCAGCAAAACCCTTGCAAATGCTAACCTCAGCAAGGTTTTTGGTTACGTTAGGGGAAATAGCAAGGGGCCCTCTGTACCCACCGTGTAGTTAGGTAAGGAATTATTGGGCAATAAAGGGGGGATTTGGGTTTTGGTGGGCGGATTTTATCTGATTAAAATTCCCCTTACTATTATATTCGAGAGAGAGAGAAAAGGGGAAAATTAAAGTGTGAGAATTTCCGGGGGTGTGAGTGGGGTGTGTGTGTGTGTGAGAGAAAGTGTGGGTTATTATTGAATAGAGGGGAAAAGAGAGGAGAGGAGAGAGAGAGAGAGTCCTTTTTTGACATGAACAATTTTGTATCAATAAAACATCAGTGAAAAGGGTTTAAATAGGGGAATTTAAATAAATCCTTCATGTATAGAAACTTTTTTTTTTTAGTTCCCAAAAAAATCAAAATATTTTTTATCTTTAATCAATAATTTATTGGTTTTTTTTTTGTCCCATAACCCCAAAAAATCCAAGGGGTGGGTAGAAAAGGGAAAGGACCATCTACACAAATATACCCTGTACAAAGTTTAAACGTGCATTTCGGGGCCAAATTTATTCAGATTGTGTGTTTGTGTTGTGTTGTTGTGCGGGTCAAGGCAACGAAGGGAACACTGATCTGGGCGGAAAAAACTCGTTTAAAATTTGTATTAAAAATCCGGTCCAAGAAAAACCCTTCCCCCTTTGGAAAAAGAAAAAAATTTTACCCCTAAGTTCCTACCCACTTTCTATTTTTGAGCATGGCAAAAAAGTATTTAAAAGTTATTATCAAAAGCAAGTACGCATGTCACCGTTAGCCCCGAGCGCGTCGCCAAAAAAGGTTTGGGGTTTTTAAAAAGTCATAAAAAAACTCCTCATACATTTTGGGTTTTTTTGTCCCTGCAGGGCGCCCGACCTGGACCAAGGGGGCGAAGTCTTGAACCCCTTTCCGTGGGCCCCCAAAAGGGCAAACCCCGTCCCACTGTCGGGCAGGGGGGCCTGCGGGCACACGCTCAATGCCCTTTACCCGGGCAAAATTGGCGCCCCCCATCCCGGAGTTACGCTTTACAATTTAAATCCCCCGTTTTTTAGGCGTGGGGTGTCCCCGGGTGCCCCGGGGGCATTTACGGGGGCACAGATTAAATCCCCCAAAAAGGAACAAAGTTTTCATTCCCCCAATTTTATTAAAAAAAAAATCCCACATTTGGGGACCCTCCCCCTTTGGGGCCCTTTTCCCAAAAAAACAACCCCCTTTCCCCTTAAAAGAACCCCCCCTAAGGGAGGGTTAAAACTTTTCTCCC
>JACEEZ010021743.1:0-10345 GCA_016584305.1 Chionoecetes opilio
ACCTTATATCACAATAAATAACCTCTTACTCTTCTTTTTAAAAATAGCTTAATGTAATGTAAGCTACATATAGGTGCAAATTATTCTAAAAAGAAGATTTTATACTTCAATTTGTAGGAAAACAGCTATATATCACCGATAAATAGCTAATATCATTGAAAACACTACCTTTTATGGGTTTATAGCAATCGCTACAGTTTACAAGAAACTATGAAAACGCTTGCAATATAACGTTATATCACAATAAATAACCTCTTACTCTTCTATTTATTATGATAATGTAATGTAAGCTACTTATAGGTGCAAATTATTCTAAAAAAGGATTGTATACTTCAATTTGTAGGAAAATAGCTATATATCACCGATAAATAGCTAATATCATTGAAAACACTACATTTTTATGGGTTTATAGCAATATGATAAGTAAAACTACTTGTATATATACAATAACGCTACAGTTTACAAGAAACTATGAAAAACGCGTGCAATATACCGTTATATCACAATTAAATAACCTCGTACTCTTATATTTAATAGCTTATGTTGAACGTAGTAATTATAGGTGCAAATTATTCTAAAAAGGAGGATTTATACTTCAATTTGTAGGAAAAACAGATATATATCACCGATAAATAGCTAATATTATTGAAACACTACAATTGTTATGGGTTTATAGCATTGATAAGTTAAAAGTCTTGTATATATACAATAACGCTTCAGTTTACAAGAAAACTATGAAAACGCTTGCAATATACCGTTAGATCACAATAAATAACCTCTTAATTCTTCTATTTATAAGCTTAATGTAATGTAAGATACTTATAGGTGTAAATTATTCTAAAAAAAGTATTGTGTACTTTCAAATTTGTTAGAAATACAGCTATATATCAACGAAAATAGCTAATATCATTGAAAACACTACATTGTATGGGTGTTTATAGCAATATGATAAGTACAAACTACTTGTATATATACAAGAACCGCTACAGTTTACAAGAAAACTATGAAAACCGTTTGCAATATACCGTTATAGCCAATAAACAACTCTTACTCTTCTATTTATTAATGATATGATAATGTAATGTAAGCTACATATAGGTAAGTCTAAGCTGGCATATAGGTGCAAATTATTCTAAGGAAAAGGATTGTATACTCCAATTTGTAGGAGACCAGATATATATCCACCGATAGAAGCTAATATATTGTGAAAAACACTACATTTTATGGGTTGATAGAATATGATAAGTAAAAACTACTGTCATATACGATAACGCTACAGTTTTTAAAGAAGGAAACTATGAATAACGCTTGCAAATAACTTTAATCACAATAAATAACTCTACTTTCTATTTATAGCTAAGTAATGTAAGATTACGTATAGGTGCAAAACATTCTAAAAAAAGGATTTGATATTCAATTTGTAGTGATAAACAGCTATATATCACCGATAAAATAGCTAATAATCATTGAAAAACAATACATTTTAGGGTTTATAGCAATATGATAGTTAAAATACTGTATATATACAATAACGCTACAGTTACAAGAAAACTATGAAAAACGCTTGCAATATACCGTTATATCAATAATCAAAAACCTCTTACTCTCCTTATTTAATAGCTAATGTAATGTTAAGCTACTTTATAGTGCAAATATTCTAAAAAAAAGGATTGTATACTCAATTTCTAGGAGAACAGGATAATATCACGATAACTAGCTAATATCATTGAAAACACTACATTTTATGGGGTTACGAGCGAATCTGATAAGTAAAAAAAACTACTTGTATATATACAATAACGCTACAGTTTACAAGAAACTATGAAAAACGCTTGCAATATACAGTTATATCCCAATAAATAAACCTCTTACTTGCTATTTATTAGCTTAAGTAAATGAAGCTACTTATAGGTGCAAATATTCTAAAAAGGAATTGTATACTTTAATGTAGGAAAAACAGCTATATATCACTGATAACTAGCTGATAAATCATGAAAACACTACATTTATGGGTTATTAGCAATATAATAAGTAAAACTACTTGTATATATACAATAACGGCTACACGTTTTAGAAGAAATATGAAAAACGCTCTGCCATATTACAGTTATATCACAATAAATAAACTCTTACTCTACTATTTAATAGCTTAATGTAATGTAAGCTACTTATAGGTGCAAAATTATTCTAAGAAAAGGATTGTTTATTTACTTTTCAATTGTAGAGAGAACAGCTATTATATCACCGATAAATAGCTAATATCATTGAAAACAATACATTTTAAGGGTTTATAGCAATATGATAAGTAAATCACTTGCTGCATATATACAATATCGCTAAAGTTTACACGAAACTATGAAAAACGCAGCAATATACCGTTTTATATCACAATAAATAACTCTTACTTTCCATTTAAATAGCTTTAATTAATGTAAGCGACTTATAGGGTGCAAATATTCTAAAAAAGGAGGATTTTATACTTCAATTGTAGGAAAACAGCATATATCACCGATAATATAAATAGTAATATCATTGAAAACAAATACTTTAATGGGTTTATAGCAATATGATAAATAAAAAATACGTGTATATTACAATAACGCTACAGTTTACAAGAAAAACTATGAAAAACGATCGCAATATAACGTTTTATATCACAATAATAAAATAACCCTCTTACTCTATATTTAATGCTTAATGTAATGTAATAGACTTATAGGTGCAAAAAAATTATTATAAAAAAGAGGAATTTATACTTCAATTCTGTTAGGAAAAACAGCTATATATCACTGATAACTATCTAAAATCATTGAAAACCCACAATTTTATGGGTTTATAGCAATTATGATAAGTAAAAACTACTTGAATTATTACATTAACGCTACAGTTACAAGAAAGAAACTATGAAAAACGGCCTTGCAAGATACCGTTATATCACAATAAATAACCTCTACTTCTTCTATTAATAAGCCTTAATGTAAGGTAAGCTACATATAGGTGCCCAAATTATTCTAAAAAAGAAGAGTTTATACTTCAATTTGTAGGGAAAAACAGCTATATATCACGATAAATAGCTAATATCATTGAAAACACTCATTTTAAATGGTTTTATAGCAATCTGATAAGTTTAAAAGTACTTGATATATACACAATAAACGCTACAGTTACAAAGAAAAAACTATGAAAAACGCTTGCAATATACCGTTATATCACAATAAATAACCTCTACCTTCTATTTAATAGCTTAATGTAAGTAAGCTAAACTTATAGGTGCAAATTATTCTAAAAAAGATGATGTTATACTTCAATTTGTAGGAAAACAGCTCTATAGCACTGATAACTAGCTATAATCATTGAAACACACTAAATTTTTATGGGTTTATAGCAAATATAATAAGGTAAAATAGTTGTTATTGACAAGAACGCTTCAGTGTTTACAAGAAATATTAAAAAAACGCTTGCAATATACGTTATATCACAATAAATAAACCTCTACTCTTCATTATTAGCTTAAATGTAATGCAAGCAACTTATTAGGTGTACCATTATTCTAAAAAAAAGGATTGTATACTTTCAATTGTAAGAAAGGGGAGAAAACAGCTATATACACTGAGAACTAGCTAAAAATCATTGAAAAACACTACATTTTATGGGTGTATAGCAATATACTATTAAAACTATTGTATATATACAATAACGTACAAGTTTAGAAGAAGAAAAAACTATGAAAAAACGCTTGCCAATATAACGTGATATCACAATAAATAAACCTCTTACTCTTCCATTTAATAGGCTCAATGTAATGTAAGATACTTATAGGTGGCAAATTATTCTAAAAAAGGATTTTATGCTTCAATTGTAGGAACACACAAGCTATATATCACCGATTAAATAGCTAATATCATTGAAAAACACTACTTCATGGGTTTATAGCAAATCTGAATAAGTAAAACTACTTGTATATATACAATAACGCACAGTTTACAGAAAGAAACTATGGAAAAACGCTTGCTATATTAACCTTTATTATCACAATAAATAACCTCTTACTCTTCTATTTAAAGCTTAATGAATATAAGCTACTTTATAGGTTGCAAATTATTCTAAAAAGAGGATTTTTATACGTCAATTTGTAGGGAAAAACAGCTATATACCCACTGATTAAATAGGGTTAAAAATTCATCGGAAAACACTACATTTTATGGTTTATAGCAAAATAATAAGGTTATAAAATAATACTGTATATATACAATAAACCGCTACAGTTTTACAAGCAACTAATGAAAAAGCGGCAATATACCGTATATCCACAATAAATAACCTCTTGAGTATCTCTATTTAATAGCTTAATGTAAACGTAAGCTACTTATAGGTGCAAATTCTTCTAATAAAAAAAAGAGGATTTATTACTTCAATTTGTAGGAAACAGCTATATATCACCGATAAATAGCAATACATTGAAAACCACTACATTGTAGGGTTTTTTTTAAGCAATTTGATAAGTAAAAGTTCTTGTATATATACCCAATAAACGCTTCAGTTTACAGAAACTGTATGAAAAACGCTTGCAATATACCGTATATCACGATAAATAACCTTCTTACTCTTTAATTATTAGCTTCAATGTACGGTTAAAGAACTTATAGGTGTAAATTATTCTAAAAAAGGATTGTATACTTCAAGTTGTAGGAAAACAGTATATCATCACCGATAATTAGCTAATATTCATGAAAACACTTACATTTTATGGGTTTAATAGCAATCGGATAAGTAAAAAACTACTTGTTATATACAAAAACGCTACAGGTTTACAAGAAAACTATGAAAACAACGTTTGCAATATACCGTTATACACAATAAATAACCCAGTCTCTTCTATTTATAATGATAATTGTAATGTAAGCTACTTATAGGTGCAAATTATTCTAAGAAAAGGAAAAGGATTGTATACTTCAATTTGTAGGGAGAACAGCTCTATATCACCGATAAATAAACTAATATCATTGAAACAATACTATTTTATGGGCTATAGCAATAAGATAAGTAAAACTACTTGTTATATATAAATAACGCGACCATTTTTAAAGAAGAAACTATGAAAAACGCTTGCAATATACTTTATCACAATAAATAACCTCTACTCTTCTATTTATTAGCTTAATGTTAATGTAAGAACGTATAGGTGCCAAACTACTTTAAAAAAGGGATTGTTATATTTTCAAATTTTAGGAGGGACAAGCTATATTATCACCGATAAACTAGCTAAATATCATTGGGAAAACAATACATTTTATGGGTTTATAGCAATATTGATAAGGTAAAACTACTTGTATATATACAATTAACGCTACAGTTTACAATAAACTATGAAAAACGCTGCAATTATACGTTATATCACAATAAAATAACCTCTTACTATCCTATTTAATTAGCTTAAATGTAATGTAAGCTAATTATAAGGCAAATATTCTAAAAAAAAAGGATTGTATACTTCAATTTATAGGAGGAACAGCTATAATATCACCGAAAATAAATAGCTAAATATGCATTGAAAACACTAAATTTTATGGGTTATATAGCATAGATAAGTAAAAACTACGTGCTATATATACAATAACCTACAGTTTACCAAGAAAACTTATGAAAAAACGCTTGAATATACCGTTATCTCCCAATAAATAACCTCTTACTCTCTATTTATTAAGCTTAATGTAATGTAGACTAATATAGGTGCAAAATTATTCTAAAAAAAAGGATTTGTATTACTTTAATTTGTAGGAAAAACAGCTATATATCATGATAACTAGCTATAATCATTGAAAACACTACATTTTCTGGGTGTATAGAGAGAGAATATAATAAAGAAAACTACTGTATATATAAAATAACGCTACAGTTTTAGAAGAAACTATGAAAAAAACGCTTTGCAATATACCGTGATATCCACAATAAATATCCTCTTACTCTTCATTTAATAGCTTAATGTAATGTAAGCTACTTATAAGTGCAAATTATTCTAAAAAAAGGATTGTATACTTCAATTTCTAGGAGAACAGCTATATATCACCGATAATAGCTAATATCATTGAAAACACTACATTTTATGGGGTTATAGCAATCTTGATAAGTAAAACTACTTGTATATATACAATAACCCTACAGTTTACAAGAAACTATGAAAAACGCTTGCAATATACCGTTATATCCCAATAAATAACCTCTTACTCTTCTATTTATTAGCTTAATGTAATGTAAGCTACTTATAGGTGCAAATTATTCTAAAAAAAGGATTGTATACTTTAATTTGTAGGAAAACAGCTATATATCACTGATAACTAGCTATAATCATTGAAAACACTACATTTTATGGGTTTATAGCAATATAATAAGTAAAAACTACTTGTATATATACAATAACGCTACAGTTTAGAAGAAACTATGAAAAACGCTTGCAATATACCGTGATATCACAATAAATATCCTCTTACTCTTCTATTTAATAGCTTAATGTAATGTAAGCTACTTATAGGTGCAAATTATTCTAAGAAAAGGATTGTATACTTCAATTTGTAGGAGAACAGCTATATATCACTGATAAATAGCTAATATCATTGAAAACACTACATTTTAAGGGTTTATAGCAATATGATAAGTAAAACTACTTGCATATATACAAAAATCGCTAAAGTTTACAAGAAACTATGAAAAACGCTTGCAATATACCGTTATACCCCAATAAATAACATCCTACTCTTCTATTTAATAGCTTAATGTAATGTAAGCTACTTTATGTGCAAATTATTCTAAAAAGAGGATTTTATACTTCAATTTGTAGGAAAACAGCTATATATCACTGATAACTAGGTAAAAATCATTGAAAAACACTACATTTTATGGGTTTATAGCAATATAACAGTAAAACTACTTGTATATATACATTAACGCTACAGTTTAGAAGAAACAATAAAAAACGATTGCAATATCCCGTTTATATCACAATAAATACCCTTACTCTTCTATTTAATATCTTAATGTAATGTAGCTACTTATAGGTGCAAATTATTCAAAAAAGAGGATTTTATACTTAAATTTTGAGGAAACAGCTATATATTACCGATAATTAGCTAATATCATTGAAAACACTAAAATTTTATGGGTTTATAGCTATATGATAATAAATCTACTTGTATATATACACTAACGCTACAGTTTACAAGAACTATGAAAACGCTTGCAATATACCGTTATATCACAAAAAATAACTCCCTACTCTTCTATTTAATAGGATAATGTAATGTAAGCTAGTTATAGGTGCAAATTATTCTAAAAAAAGGATTGTATACTTCAATTGTAGGAAAACAGCTATATATAAACCGATAAATAGCTAATATCATTGAAAACAACTACATTTATGGGTTTATAGCAATATAATAATTAAACTACTTGTATATAACAATAACGCTACAGTTTAGAAGAAACTATGAAAAAACGCATGCAATATACCGTTATATCACAAAAAACCCTCTTACTCTTCCATTTAATAGCTTAATGTAATGTAAGCTACTTATGGGTGCAAATTATTCTAAAAAAGGATTTTATGCTTCAATTTGTAGGAAAACAGCTATATATCACCGATAAATAGCTAAATCATTGAAAACACTACTTCTATGGGTTTATAGCAATCTGATAAGAAAAAACTACTTGTATATATACAATAACGCTACAGTTACAAGAAACTATGAAAAACGCTGCTAAAATCCCTTTTTATATCACAATAAATAACCTCTTACCTTCTATTTAATAGCTTAATGTTAATAAAGCTACTTATGGGTGCAAATTATTCTAAAAGAGGATTTTATACTTCAATTTGTAGGAAAACACGCTATACCACTGATAACTAGGTAAAACTCGAAAACACTACATTTTATGGGTTTTTATAGCAAAATATAAGTAAAACTACTTGTATTATACAATAACGCTACAGTTTACAAGAAACTATGAAAACGCGTGCAATATACCGTTATATCACAATAAAAAAAACCCTCTTACTCTTCTATTTAATAGCTTAATGTAACGTAAGCTACTTATAGGTGCAAATTTTTTCTAAAAAAGAGGATTTTATACTTCAATTTGTAGGAAAACAGCTATATACACCGATAAATAGCTAATATCATTGAAAAAATACATTTTATGGGTTTTATAGCAATTTTGATAAGTAAAAAGTTCTTGTATATATACAATAACGCTTCATTTTACAAGAAACTATGAAAAACGCTTGCAAATACCGTTATATCACAATAAATAACCTCTTACTCTTCTATTTATTAGCTTAATGTAATGTAAGTTTACTTATAGGTGTAATTATTCAAAAAAAAGGATTGTATACTTCAATTTGTAGGAAACAGCTATATATCACCGATAATTAGCTAATATCATTGAAAACACTACATTTTAGGGGTTTATAGCAATATGATAAGTAAAACTACTTGTATATATACAATAACGCTACAGTTTACAAAAAAACTATGAAAAACGTTTGAAATATACCGTTATATCACAATAAAACCTCTTACTCTTCTATTTATAATGATAATGTAATGTAAGCTACTTATAGGTGCAAATTATTCTAAGAAAAGGATTTAATACTTCAATTTGTAGGAGAACAGCTATATATCACCGAAAAATAGCTAATATCATTGAAAACACAAACATTTTATGGGCTTATAGCAATATGATAAGTAAAACAAATTGTATATATACAATAACGCTACAGTTTTAAAGAAACTATGAAAAACGTTTGCAATATACCTTTATATCACAATAAAAACCTCTTACTCTTCTATTTTTAGCTTAATGAAATGTAAGATATTTATAGGTGCAAACTATTCTAAAAAAAGGATGTATATTTCAATTTTTAGAGAACAGCTATATATCACCGATAAATAGCTAATACATTGAAAACAATACATTTATGGGTTTATAGCAATATGAAAAGTAAAACTACTTGTATATTACAATAACGTACAGTTTACAAGAAACTAAAAAAAACGCTTGCAATATACCGTTATATCACAATAAATAACCTCTTACTCTCCTATTTAATAGCTTAATGTAATGTAAGCTACTTATAAGTGCAAATTATTCTAAGAAAGGATTGTATACTTCAATTTCTTGGAGAACGCTATATATCACCGATAAATAGCTAATATCATTGAAAACACTACATTTTATGGGTTTATAGCAATCTGATAAGTAAAACTACTTGTATATATACAAAACGCTACAGTTTACAAGAAACTATGAAAAACGCTTGCAATATACCGTTATATCCCAATAAATAACCTCTTACTCTTCTATTTATTAGTTTAAATGTAATGTAAGCTACTTATAGGTGCAAATTATTCTAAAAAAGGATTGTATACTTTAATTGTAGGAAAACAGCTATATATCACTGATAACTAGCTATAATTATAATCTTGAAAACACTACTTTTATGGGTTTTAGCAATATAATAAGTAAAACTACTTGATATATACAATAACGCTACAATTTAGAAAAACTATAAAAAAACGCTTGCAATATACCGTTATATCACAATAAAAAACCTCTTACTCTTCTATTTAATAGCTTAATGTAATGTAATACTTATAGGTGCAAATTATTCTAAGAAAAGGTTTGTATACTAAATTTTGTAGGAGAACAGCTATATATCACTGATAAAAGCTAATATCATTGAAAACACTACATTTTAAGGGTTATAGCAATATGATAAATAAAACTACTTGCATATATAAAATATCGCTAAAGTTTACAAGAAACTATGAAAAACGCTTGCAATATACCGTTATATCACAATAAAAAACCCTTACTCTTCCATTTAATAGCTTATGAAAATGTAAGCTACTTATAGGGGGCAAATTATTCTAAAAAGAGGATTTTATACTTCAATTTGTAGGAAAACAGCTATATATCACCGATAAATAGCTAATATCATTGAAAACACTACATTTATGGGTTTATAGCAAAAATGATAAGTAAAAACTACTTGTATATAAAACAATAACGCTACAGTTTACAAAACTATGAAAAACGCTTGCAATATACCGTTTTTTCCCAATAAATAACTTCCTACTCTTCTATTTAATAGCTTAATGTATTAACGCTACAGTTTTAAAGAAGAAACAAGAAAAACGATTGCAATATACCGTTATATCACAATAATAACCTCTTACTCTTCTATTTAATAGCTAATGTAATGTAAGCTACTTATAGGTGCAAATTATTCTAAAAAGAGGATTTTATACTTCAATTTGTAGGAAACAGCTATATATCACTGTACTAGCTA
>JACEEZ010021744.1:0-37500 GCA_016584305.1 Chionoecetes opilio
AAATAGCGCGCGCGACACAAGTCTGTTTTTGGGGGGAAATACGTATACCACGCCGAGGGAGTCGCTCTCTCTCTCTCTCTCTCTCTCCTCTCTCTCTCTCTCTCTCTCTCTCTCTCTCTCTCTCTCTCTCTCTCCCCTTTTTTTTTTCTTCTATTATTTCTTCTCCCTCTTCCTTTCCCTTTTCTCCTCCACACACACATCATAGCCAGTATGTGTATTATCGTGAATAACAAAACTTTTTTTCTGGTGGTTTTGATACGTTTAGAATTAATCTGCTAACCGTTTCTGTCGCAAATCATATCTATTCCCCAGCCCACCCCTATATATATATATTATATATATATATATATATATATATATATTATATAATATATATATATATATATATATATATATATTTTTATACACTAATATATTTATACCAGTTTTATTATACAGCCTAATATACTATATATAGTCTAAAATATATAATATATAACCAAAAATATAACCATTGTTGTTATGGTGACGAAGAAAATTGCGGGCTAAGACGACCCCAACCCTGCCTTAGTTTACACTCGCTGCGCTGTCCTAGGCGGAGCGAAATTTGCTTCCGAAAATGTCCAACTAGCGCTAAGATGGTCTTAGTCCCCTAAGATGGTCTTAGTAGTGTTCGAAAATGCCCCCCCAGGTTAAGAGCCGTAAGAACTTTTCCTATATCTCCTAATTTGTATCCCTTTATCCACTTAAAAACTTCTATCAGATCGCCCCTTACTCTACGTCTCTCGAGTGAGTGTAAATTTAATAGCTTCAATCTCTTCTCATAATATGGGTACTCCGTAGTGTAGTGGTTAGCACGCTCGGCTCACAACCGAGAATTCCCGGGTTCGATCCCCTGGCGGAGCGAAAGATGATGGGTGTTCTTTCTTAAAACCCGAGCCCCTGTCCACCCAGCAGTGAATGGGTACCGGGTGTTAGCCGGGGGTTTGTGACCCCCCTCCCGGGGTAGTGGCTTAGGCCAACACTAATGCTGCAGCGATAGATCACTATGGCTCTGAGGCATTATCCTCTAAACAAACAAACAAATAACTAAAGGTACGCATCCCATGAATCATTTTGGTCATCCTTCTCTGCACTGATTATAACAAGGCTATATCCATCCTGTAATACGGAGACCAAAACTGAACTGCATAGTCTAGGTGGGGTCTGACTAGAGACAAATATAGCTTTAGAATAACCTCAGCACTTTAACACTTGTGGTAATGAATCCTAACACCCTATTAGCTCTGTTTATAGCCTCAATACATTGTTTTCTAGGTCGGATGTCTGAGCTCTCTGATCTCTGATCTCTGATCTCACTCTCTGATCTTTTCAGCGATACACTGCGTATGGATTATCTATTAACAGGGTTTTTTCTACCAACATTTATAACGCTGCACTAATCAATATTAAATCAATATTACTATCTCACTAGTTCTGTTAGTACTACTACTATAGTCTATTCACTTAAGCTGGATTCCTGGGAGCGGCTCGATGCCTAGGCGAGTATGTAACGACGTCGCTGATTGGCTGATAGCCTCGGGCAGGGTGGCGATGGTGGTGGTACTTACCTCGCTGCAACCAAAACCCTTGCGTTTGCCTCAGAAAAATATTCATTTTTTCTTGGTTTTAAACTCTCTCTTACACAAGATAGGCCTATTTTGGTTTGCATCAGTAAATCAGGGAGTGATTGTTCACAACAACACGCCATTTATAACTCAATAGGGTAAAAAATAAAGTCATGACTGACTACACAAAGTAGGCGGACTTTTTGGTTTTCGTGCATTGAAATGTTTTACTCCTACCCGATATAACCAAGCTACCAGATAATATTATGAAAGCTGAGTTTACCATCGTGTTCATAATACATTGCTGCATATCATGAGTATAAAAAAAATACAGTAAGGCACACTATATTAAGATAATTAAAGGAAATAAAAGAGTGTATAAACATTATTTCTTGCTTATTTTGCTTCAACTCGCTCTAACTCCATACGTTTTGGTCACATTCAATTTTCAAGAACTGTTTTTAAAATCCTTATACTTTTCCGCTTCCTGTGGTATGTAGCACGTACCAATAAGGAAAAGAGTAGGTGGTCAAAATGGCTAAAAAAGTTAAAACTACTACTGCAAACTGGCACAGTGACGGGTGAGCATTGCTCCCTATATAGGAGAGACTGTTTTCGGGAGAGCTATCAAGGCTCCACCCGTCACGCACCCGTTTGAAACGTTTAACTTCTTAGCCATTTTGACCACCTACTCTTTTCCTTATTGGTACGTGCTACATACCACAGGAAGCGGAAAAATATAAGGATTTTGAAACAGTTCTTGAAAATTGAATGTGACCAAAACATATGGAGTTTGAGCGAGGTGAAGCAAAATAAGCAAGAAATAATGTTTATACACTCTTTTACTTTCCTTAACTATCTTAATATTAGTGTAGTCTTACTGTAATTTTTTTATGCTCATGATATGCAGCAATGTATTATGAAAACGATGGTATGTTCAGCTTTCATAACTATTATCTGGTAGCTTGGTTATATCGGGGGAGGAGTACACATTTCAATGCACTGAAAACCTAAAAGTCCCGCCTACTCTTGTGATAGTCAGTCATGACTTTATTTTTACCCTATTGAGTTATGAATGGGGTGTTGTTGTTGAACAATCACTGCCTGATTTACTGATGCAAAAAAAATAGGCCTATCTTGTGTAAGAGATGAGTAAAGCCAAGAAAAATGGGAAATTTTTCTGAGGGAAAGCAATGGTTTTGGGTTTTCGGCAAGGCAATACCACCCCCATCGCCACCCACCCGAGTCCCATCAGCCAATCAGCGACGTCCTTACAAACTCGGCTAGGCAGCGAGCAGCTCCCAGCCCAGGAATCCAGGCTTAAGTGAATAGACTATAGTGGAGCGGCTTTCACTGAAATAAGCCTCTAAAAATTGACATACCTTGCACTTTCTTAGAACAAAGCAAATTTGGTCTCATTTGAAGCGTATTGATGTCTATTTTGAGAAAATCATGGTTGTAGTTCACGGAAAGGTGTCTGACATAGCAAATTAACCCCTTATTTGCGAAAACACTCGAAAAAATACCAAATTGCTAAATTTCACTCTTACCTTTAAATTTTCTTGCATCAAAATGTTTTTAAGGTTTGACCAAAAATTTAAAACTCTACCTTGGATGTTGCACTTGCATATTTGAAAAACCATTTTGGGTGTTAAAGGGGCTATGTGGCTGCTTGATTTCCAGAAATTAGGCATTTTTTCACTATATTTTCTTTTCCCAAATGCCCTTTAATGGATGCAATTTCTGCAACAAAAAGATTCCAAAGTCGGTTTTGATTAAACTTGGAAGATTCCAATGTAAAAGTAATTCATTTTCTTTTTCCCTGCCTCATAAAAACGGGGCTATTTAAACCCCTTTTAGAATTTTAGAGTCACACATGTAATAATTTCCACCTCACATACTTGAGCATAATCCGAGCAGATAGAGAAGCAGACCTGTCAATGCATCTTGATGCTGTGATGAAGGCCATGCCAAAGACTGCTCTATACTGGACTTGCTACTCATTTTGGGCTATTTCCAGTGGAGGCCAGTTTGCGATTCCTGCCATTTTCGAAATCACTCCCTTTTCCCTTCCTATGGTTTATCAGTATATATGATATACCGTTATCTTCGTAAATGTTTGTTCTATAATATTATCAAATAAAAAACAGTAAAATACACTAAAGGAAAGGCCATTATGAGAGAAGTGAAGAAATATGCATGAACTTAATATTCACTTGAATCATCGCCATTTAATATTTGCGAAAAAAAATCTTTAGATAAAAACATATCCAAAAAGAAGCGAATTTTCATTAGCTTTCCATTGCTATATTTTGTTTTCTGATAAATGAAACAGAACCATGCAAAAATTTAGCGTTAACTAAAAAAATAACATCATCTATCGGGATAATTACCCGGATTGATGATGTTTTTTTTATTTTAAACGCTAATTTATGCATGGTTTAATTCATTTATCAGAAAACAAAATATAGCAATGGAAAGCTAATAAAATTCCGCTTCTTTTGATATGTTGCATGTAAAAAAGTCTTCACGCAAAATATTAAAGGGCGAGGATTTTAAGTGAATATAAGTTCATGCATATTTCTTTAGTCTCATAATGGAATTCTTTAGTGTATTTTACAGTTTTTTATTGATAATATTATAGAACAAACATTTACAAAAGATAAACAGTGTATCTTTATACTGATAAGCCATAGTCTACTGTATTCATGGAACACTTTTTTACTTGCCGATCCGATTGATGATGTTATTTTTTTAGAAACACTAATTTATGCATGTTTCTAATTCATTTATCAGAAAACGAAATATATCAATGGAAAGCTAATGAAAATCCGCTTCTATTGATATGTTTCATCTAAAATGTTTGCTCGCAAAATTTTAAAATGGCGAAGAGTTTAAGATATATTGAGGTTCATGCATATTTCTTCACTCTACATTATGGCATTTTTTAGTTATTTTACTTTTTTTTATTTTGATAATATTATAGAACAAACATTTACGAAGATAAGGGTTATATCATATATACTGATAAACCCTAGGAAAGGGAAAATGGGGGGTGATGTTTTTTAAAATGGCAGGAATCGCAAAAACTGGCCTCCACTGGCCCATGGGGGGGGTTTAGCGCGGGACACGAGTAGCAAGCCAGTATAGATTTTAGTCCTTTGGCCATGCCCTACTTTCTTTCTTGCTGGTAGAGTCAACTATGCAAAAATATACACCAGCTATGTAGCAGAAGTAAAGGAGCTGCAGACCAAAGACCCAACTATGTAAAAATCACATGAAAAGTGGAGGATTTGTTGTGAAGAGGGCCAAAGAAAAAACCTTCAATTGTGTTCCAACTGATCAGGCATTGGAGCAAACCATCAATCGGGAGGCGAAGACCCAAGGAGGAGTTATTGGTTACACTCGCAGGAAGGGAGCTCTGCTGAGATGGCTTCTAACCAGGCATGTAACGGGGGAATACTCTGAGTCTTTTTAAAAAACATTTGTGTTTAACCATGGGATCAAACCTCTTCCATACTGAAATTTGGGGAAATGTGAGGATGGAGCAGGACAGAAAGGATGCACCAACATCAAGGTTTTCTACTAAGTCAATGCCAAGACCCTTTTGACCTGGACAACGTTCCCTCGACATTGGTGAACATCACTACTAGTCAGGTAGCAACGCCTGAGGTTGAAAGGTCAATGATGGAGGTCCCACAGAGAGGACAGAAAGCTACGGATGATTTCATTGCAGAAAGTATCGACCAGGGGTCTTCTGTTAGCTTTTGGGACCCATTGCCTCGATGTTCAGTGCTGACATTTTCAAGCATGAAAAAAGCCTTCACCTACGACAAGGACAGGAAACTTATCATTGACACAGAGATATTATTCAGAAGACTGATATCAGTTTCAAAGAATCGAGAAGTAGATGTGAGATCTGTCCAACTAGTTCTGCTTTGAACTAGCTGCTGTACCGCCATCATTATTTCATGATGATGGTTCCATGCGCAAAGCCCTGCAAAGGTTTGAACTGACAAAGAAACTTGAAGAAAAATGTAACAAGATGTGATAAACAGAGCTGCCCGAGATGTCCCCCAGTTGTTCATCAATGTACATAATTGATGGCATGGCAATGGTTACAATCATTGAATGAGAGCCACTTTAAGACGTTCAAAAGATTTGGCAGAAATAGTTCAGAAAAGATAGTACGCCTTCTTTGAAATCCTTCTCTCGGCATTACACAGGTCACCATCATCTTCGACCGCTATGATCATGAAAAATTCCATCAAATCAAATGAAAAAACCGGGGAGGTGCAACAAATACCACAGTGGCAACTCATGACCCTCCAAGGCAAGCAGACATGTACCAAAATTACAGACTGTTCCTGAAGAATCTGGAAATAAGGCAAGTTTGGCAAACTCATCTGTCAATACATATGTGCAAGTATAGGCGACAAAACTACCCACAGGTTCATCAAAATGTTCTGGCCCGGGGGCTTTTGTGAGGGGGAGGTTGTGAAAAAAGGTGACTGAGACAGGAGTGTCAGCATTAGACGAGCTGTCAGTTCGCAAGAGGAGGCAGATACTCGAATTCTGCTGCATGCTGCCCATCTATCAAATCATTCGCGAACCATCATTCGATGTGATGACGCTGATGCCCTCATCTCTTTTGCTACACTACTGGAATAAAAGACTGCTGTCGCCAGAAAATATATATGCAGCCGGGCATTCCCAAAAAACTCGTCCAGCTCCGAACGCTAATCCCAGTTCATGAAAAAAGCAGAATCTATTGGCCCAGAAATGTGTGGATGCCTTTCCTTGCGGCATTTCCCTTACCGGCTGTGATACAACTTGTGCTATGTACAGAATTGGAAAACGCACCGCCTACACAACACTGTCCAGGAATATTGGCCTTGGGAAGGGCTGCAGCATTTCATGAAACAGACACTGAAGCTTTTCCCTGAATCTGCAAGGCATTTTGTAATACTTAGCATGGAAAGAGGCTCGAAAATTGGGGCAATCAGATACTCTAGATGATTTACGCTTCCTTTGGGCGACCACAAAATGACAAACCAGCCGCAATGCTTCCAACAACTGAGGATGCGTTTCAGAACAAAGTGCTTCGAGCCAAATACCAGGTTGCAATCTTGGTGCACCAGTCACATTTGCCAAGCCTGAACTGAGGATCCTGTTGGACACGGATTGAACAGAAATAAAGAAGATGGTGAGCTCCAACCCACCATGTACACAAAAAGATCTTTCAACCTGTTGAGGTGAGGGGGCATCACACATTTATACGTACAGACAATGGTTGCACTAACCCCGGAAAGTATCCGTGTGCATAGCATCATTAGAGTGCATAGATTTTTTGCAGCTGTAAAGGGGAATGTCAGAATCCAAAAAACAAACATGCTGGGGAGAATGAATCTGAGGTTACTGAGGATTTAGAAACTTAGATATTAATGCTCCTCCCCATCCCAATTGAAATGCTATTAGATTGACTCTTCTTAACTTTAAATTAAAGCAAGTTTCTGATTACAATGGTTGTTACGGAATTTTGGTGATGAACCTGAGGGAAAGGATTTCATGAAATATGAATGCTTGTCAAAATATTGGGGTATGGTACTCAAATTAAGGGCCATATAATCCTGTCAATTTGTTATGTTGGTGATTAAAGAGAGGAAATTTAAGATATTTGAATGTTGTCAGGGATGATAAAATTGCATTTATTAACTTAGGGACATGTAGTATTTAGTTGAAAAAAAGGAGCAATCGCTAAACTCCGCAATCATTTTTCCCTTTCCAGGTTCTTACTTGTTTGGCTTTAAGGGGTTAATAACTATGTTATACGATGAGGTTGAGGAAGGTGTGAATCTTAATATTAAACTGAGATCTTCCCAGTTGAATATGAACTTGTTTTGTTCTTTACTTTTTACTATTTGTGTCCATTTCATATGCTTTTATTATGCAATATGGAGAAAAGACCCCAAAAAAAGCCAAATTTCATGGAAATTCTGGGGGTTGCATGATCCCTTTGATATAAAAAAAAACATATTAATGAGCAAGTATGATATCCTAGGGGGACATATAATGGTACTCTAACCTTAAAATGATGATTAAATGTGTGAAACATCAAGTTAAAGTGAAATTCTGGAATTCCAAATTGTTTCTGATGTCATCGCAAACAAGGTTTTTTTTTGCTATGTTGGACGCCTTTCGGCGAACTACAACCATGATTTTCGCAAAATAGACATCAATACGATTCAAATGAGCCTGGTTTGTCTTTGTTCTAAGAAAGTGCAAGGCATACCTCATTTTCTAGCCTGGAAGTCGCTCCACTATACGGCTACTACTTCTATTTCTATCATAATTACTACTACCACGAGTGTTTGTACTTCTACAATCTATACTCTTATTGCTACTACAAATAATACTAATAATCATGATAATAATTATAATAGTTATAATCTAAAAAGCTAATAATTGAAATGTAAGTTATTATTATTACGCTGTGTTTATTATGTGTTCTGTATAGTTAGTATTAAGTCCTTGTACTTGGCAACCCACGATGGTTACCAAGGTTACCACCTACCACCTAGCGGTGGTTCCTATAATGTTTTCCCGCTCATGCGCCAGACGAGCCAGCGGTCGCGACCTTACAACCTCCCTGCTCCAGAGGACATACAAAGATTAGCGGAGCAGGTCACGGTCGCTCATATTCAGTTTACAGCACGTGTTACTTTACCATTACCAGTGTTAATGAAACCAACTACCAAAGCAGACCGAAAGCCTGTTTCTCTTTTCCCCCAAAGGAAGAATCCATCTCCTACATATGGTGTCCACAGGAGGTTCCCTGTTAACAGGTTCCCACCGTACACTGTTCTTTTCCACCACCGTGCCACTTGGTGACCAGCCTCCCCCCGACCTGTAGCGGTTCCAGTTTGGTTTATCCAGAAGGTTGTGTTTTCGATGCCATGTAGGGCGCCAGAGGTACGATGATACTTTTCATTTCATACCGCCGCGCGAGTGGCAACAGCTTGCTCCCGCTCCTGCCTCCCCCGAGCCGACCCCACTGCCCGGATCTTTCCGTGCGGATTATTCGCCGTAGGATACTCTGGTGATTTACCCCCTCCTCTTCCATCATTTAGTACATTTTTTCTCATCTTCACTGTCTTTCTTAGTATATCTTTTGGCGTCGTATTACCCAGTATGTGAATTATATAAGCACACTCGATGAGAGACGAATCTTCTTGTCAATCAAGAAGCGTAGCTTTGCTTGTTACTGTTGCATTTATACAGGGCGCGGCGTTCTGTCAGGAGGTCTTGCCTTGCATCCCATCTTTCCCCCGTGCAGCGCGGTATCTCACATGTAACGGCAGCTGTTATTTCTCCGTAAGGAGGGCCCGCCTGCCCACCTCGGTCACGGGGAAGCGAGACCGCTGAGGCGCGGCCTCTCCAACTGCACCTGTTGTTCTTCGTCAGGTGGCAGCCTGTCCGTCCACAATACGGTGTAATGCATCTCAACCAGGTAGCGCTGAATTGTTCTCCGTCTGGAAGCAGCCTAGCTGGCCATTCCTCAGTCAAGAGCAGCTCGGCATTCTCACCATGTAGCGACCAACCTCATTGTTGGTTCTCATTATTTATATCATTATTTCTCACCTTCACTGTCTTTTACGTATATCTTTGCGTCTCGTTACAAACAGTCAATGTGAATTGATATAAGCGCACTCGATTAGTATACTTAGTACTGTACAATCTATAGTTGGGAAATAAGGTAAAGCGTAGCTTTGCTGTTAAATTTTGGCCTTCCTTGCTACTAGTAATTAGCTATAGGTGGCAGGTCATGACAGGTTCTGGCTTTCCGTTTGTTTCCTTTCTAAATGATTAAGTTTTTAATTTTTCAGTGATTCATTGGTTATATATTTACTTCCTCTATCTGAGAATGCGTTCGTATTGAGTCGTCATCGGTATAGCTGGTATTTCATAGTAGCCTACTATATGCCTATAAGAACTTGAGTCTTATCTAGAATGGAAATTCATTCTCACACAAATGCCCATGCATATATGGTGAGCCGCTAGTTGGTGGAAAGTAAAAAAATCTGCTCTAGCTGAGCTCTTCTCACCTAGTTAAATTTAGTCTAGACTACGGTAGACGTTCCTATATGCCCTATAGTGAACCTGGAACTGTTGATACAGTAAGGTTTTATGTGCTTTTGGAATGTAATGTACAGACATCCTAGGATGCGGAACTGCCGGATGCAATTTGCATTTGTTTAGCAATTCGCATATTGAACACCTAAATTAGCACATTCGTATTATCTTCCTTAGTAGCCGCCTATATGAATTCCTATAGGGGTGTCTAGACTCTAGTGTTTAAGTTTCTCAATGAGGTAAAACTGCAAGATGCTAACTGTTTAATATTTTGTTATTTTGTCCATAAATTGTCTCATTACATATTGATTAGGTATGTCACAAGTTACTAAATATGTTTCCCTATTTGACATAGCCTATGTTCTAAATCAAAGCAAAAAATCTGTTGAATTAATATTCTATAGTCACATATTTGTTCTTTAAATCAACAATTAGCACTGTGCACAATGGCGTTGTCGTGGAAATGGTCTGCTTGAGTCACTAAATGCAAATCGTCTGGTCAACTACAGTAGAGATGTCCTTTTGATCGGTATGATGGTACGAGTGCAAAGGGATCATGAGAGGCAAAAGAAGAACCGGGGAAGGATCATTTCATACCAGTTGACTTTGGAAATGGATGATTGGAAGAAAAAGAGTGAGAAAATAAAAAACTCACAAACCTTTACCTGGACAACGCAGCCATCATGAAGAACAAAGATAAACAAGCGGCAGCTCTCCCACTTACTCGTGTACTAAAACTATGAAGTTTAAATAAATTTTGTGTTTTTCCCATCAAAATTAGAACGTAAAAACAGAAAGAAAAAAATACAAGTTAGCAATAAGATGGGTCTATGAAAATATTTAACCTAGGAGGAAGACAACTGCCAACCTTTGGAAAAGCACAATGGATAGGAAAACCTAACAACAAATAATGTTTAACAGATGAATTGCTTGGAAGACAGTTGACAGAATAACCTTCTGTTAAGAGAAGAAAAGAGTCGTGTATTTGAAGGGACACAATGAAAAGTTGAGAAAGAAACATTACCCGTAGATAACAAGTATAGTCGCCAGCCGCCAAAATATTACGAATTATAGCCGTCGCTACTAATTTTATGTGCACACTAAAGATAATACACGAGTAGTTTATAATCATGACTGTATAATCTACCCTGTTTCAGCGTTGTTTTATGCTTTGTATCTGCATGTATATACGGTTTCAAAATTTGCAATTTTTTTTTTTTGTCGGCGCGATGACGACGTCGTAGGGAACAACCCACTCAGTAAAATACTAAACCCTAGGATGGCGACCCTTTTGTTTGGTCAGCTACTCTGTTGTATTTTGTAAATTTGATCATTTATAGCCATATCTCTTATGACACAGATTCAGACACAAAATGACAGACTTTCCAGATGCCCTTCTAACTGTTTCCTGAATCATGGATATAAAATGTAAGTATTAACGCCACTACAACGTCTGTACATAGAAAAAAACAGTCCTGTCGACTTTCACAGTGTTATCTAGGTAGGAGAACACAGTACAAACGCTTTCCCAATAGAAACTTGATGCCTGGAATGGCCTATAAGTGAATAGTGGCAAAAGTGTGCATCAATTTAAGGAATAAATTGATCAATCATATACACCGAAGAACCCCCCCCAAAAAAAACCCCGAAAGAATAGCTCGGGCCCCTGTATGCTACAGAGGTATTTGATAGTATCACATGCACACAAGAGGTCTTTACGATGGAAGATTGATATCAATGCTAAAAATGGAAAATGTGCCAGACATCGGAGGCATATGGCACTTTACGATGGAAGATTAATTTCTAGTAAGAGAGTGGTGAAAAAATGGTACGAGTTGCTTAGAGATATAACAATTATTTTTGTAGTAGGTTCTTAATGAAACTGTTTGGAAATGAATTCAAGATGTAGAAGATTGTAGAATTTTAAAGCTTTCTAGAGTATATACTGCACATGATACATGCTGCAGGAATGGAGCTTCGTAACAGTAAACAAAATACAGACAAGGGTCCAAATCCTCCAGGGTTTGACTACTACCCACCGGGGCGAGTCAATCCGGGACAGTTTAGCCCGGGACGACTCACCCTCGCACAGGTACCGACAAACGCCAATACATACTCCTGCTGAGGCGAGTCCCATAAACACGGGGCTTATGCCAAATCCGCCGAAGATTTCTTGACATGACCCGCCCATTATGTCTGCGCTTAGAACCATAAGTATGTAAAACTTTCCAAATCTCAATGTCCTCGACAGTACATTAGTCCTCACATTGTTTCTCAATGACAGACTGTAATATTTCATCTAGTAAGCCTCCAAACTCCTCATCCAACTGATTTGCGTGTCTGGTATTGAATCTTCCTCCTCTTCTCACTAATTGACATGGTAGCATTGTGTCTCTGCTCCTCATCTTCCTCTTACTGATGCAGCGTGGTTAGTGTATTGAACACTGCCTACCTCCGTATTCCTTCACTCATTTGCCTTCCCAGCATAGTTGTCTGTTGTTTTTTTCCTATCCACTCATAGACAGATGGGTCCATGTGTCTGTTCATCTTTATGTATATAATCTCTCTCCTCCCTTACGGATTTTGCACCATCAACGTGGCATCTCATGTCAACTTCCTCCTCCTCACTGATTTTGCAGTTTGCATCGTGTCCTCTGTCTACCTTCTTATCCAACCATTATATTTGTGTTGTGTAAGTGTTTTTCTTCTTTCTTCTCCTTGAGACACACGTTTAACATGAAGGCTCCCCAGCACGATTTTTTTTTTTTTGAGGCAATTGAGTAATCACCATCAGTCCAATGGTAAATGGTATTAGTCTCCACTCAACCAATTGTTTTCCGTGCAGTTGCCCTAAGTATCCATGAAATACCTTCTAATGCTCATGTTTGATGTAATATCTATTTTTGCTTGCATTTCTAAATGTTTCTTTTTCTTCAAGGATTGTAGTGTTTTGAAAGCAGCATGCAGCCTGGTGTGGAGCACAGGGAGCTGTTGAGGTTTTCCATCTAGTAAAGGAAGAAGGCCTCTTTGTGAACTCACCATACGCCGTGATGTCGAGACATAAGTGAAAGCCCCTTACGCCGCTTGCTATTTATAAACACAGACTACAATGCCAATGACCACAATGTTACATACTATCACTACATAACCTAGTATTTGGGTCATGTCTTTGCGATATTTTCGCTGTTGTCCGGGGGGGGGGGGGGGGGGAGTGCCATTGAAGTTTACTAATATAAATATATGTATAAATAATGAGAACAAAATGAGGTCGCTACATGGTGAGATATGCGAGCTGCCTCTTGACTGAGGAATGGCAGCTAGGCTGCCTTCCTGACGGAGACAAATCAAATGGCGCTACATGTGAGTACATGTACACCGATATTGTGGAGGACAAGGCTTGCCACCTGACGAGAACAACGGGCAGTTGTAGAGAGTCCGCTGCCCTCAGCTGGTCTCGTCCCCGTGACTGAGGTGTGTCAGGCGGCCTCCTGACGGAGAAATAACATGCTGCGTTACATGTTGAGATACCGCGCTTCCCGGTGACAGAGGGATGCAAGGCAGCCTCCTGACGAACGCCGCGCCCGGTATCATCAACCGTAACAAGCAGCTTACGCTTTCCTTGATTTACAAAAGATTCCGTCTCTCATCGAGTGTGCTTATATATATTCACCTTACTGGGGATACTACGCAAAAGATTACTTAAGAAGAACAGTGAAGATGAGAAAAAATGTATAAGACTGAAGATGATGGGTAATCCACCAGAAGGATCCTACGGCGAATTAAATCCGCCACGGAAATCTCGGCCGTGGGGTCGCTTGGTGAGGCAGGAGCCGGGAGCAAGCCTGTTTGCTCTCCGCGCGGCGGGATGACGATGACAAGTATCATCGTACCTCTGGCCCCCTACATGGCGCGTCCGAAGACCCAACCTCTGGATAAACCAAAAACCTCCTGGACCGGCTACAACCGCCTCCTCGCCTCCCGCCACGTACAACAACAAGCCACCTCCGAAGCTGTGTTCTAATACGCCTCCACGACAACGCCTGGCCACGAGGGAAAGTTCCACAGGTCCATACTGCCTCACCTACACATCACGCCTGGCCGCCCGCGAGGTGAAGTTCCTCGTCACTTGGCCCCCTTGCCTGCCGCCCACGCCCCTGCCATCGTCTCCTCCCTCCACTTGGCGCCATCTCAACACCGGGCCACCCTCGCCGCCCCTCCACCTGCTTCCACATCCACGGCTCCGCCATCTCTACACGGCCGCCCTTCGCGCTCGTCCACGTCCACCGCCTACGACGCCTCCTCCTGCCGCCCACTCGTCCACCTCCAACGACTCCACCTGTGGACCCTCTCCACGTTTCCACAACATTCGTTAACTACCTCCATAACATTCTTTTCTTCGTGTGCTATCTTTAACCTATAAGATTTTGTCTCTCAGACGTTCAGTCCTAGTTAATTTTTTACGTGCTAAATTCTTTTTTTTTGCCCTTGTCCGCCATTTTGCGACATTGCCAAGGCTGTGTTTTTTGTGTGTGTGTGTGTCCGCCATTGTAATCCTCCCTCTCCAAGCCGCCATCTTTGAGGTCTCGGTCTTATACCGTATTTCTCTTGGTCTTGGTCCGCCATCTTGTAATATTTCCAAACAATAACACACCGCCATCTTGGATGGTTTGTTTTCCCCCTGCCATACCCTCTGTGATCCTGTGGTGTGTTTCCACCTTATTATTTTATTCATTTGTGACTGTGCTGATATTTACTCGACTTCTTAGGGATCCTGTGGCCTGTTATACCCGCAACGCTGTGTGACTGTGTTACTGCGTCCGCCTAACAATGTCCGTTGTCCGTGTCTGATACTCCAGACACGCCGCCCCTTTGGACTTTATGGGCTTCCGCTGAGTTACGGTATTTGTATTTTGTGAGCGTATGGTTTCTTTTATTTAGTCCCTTTATTTTTTCTTTTGTTACATTAGTGATAAACTGACGATCCTCACTTACACACATACCTTTTGTTCCATCGGTGATACACTAACACTCCCCAAGTTAGACTGTGTTACTTCATTTTTATTCACGTTCTCTTGCGTGTTTTCCATTTCTACGTCCTCTATCTAGGATATTATATTATTACTATTATTTGTATTATATGCCATAACTGTTGTGTACTCTGATATTTTCATTCCTTTCTTCTTTCACACATTCACCTGTCATCATGCCTGATCCACCAACGCCAACTTCAGTCACTGGTACACGAGGTCCCTTCCTTTCCTAAGTTTACAGGCAACAATATTCCGGTACATATACTTCTTAAGGATGTAGATGATGAGATCGCACGTCGTAACATCACTGACGATGCAATTAAAATCGCTCAACTAAAGTCCCGCTGTAACTTGTCTGACTGCCTCGCAGGACAATACCTGCAGAGTGATTTATTTCTCACAATTAAGACCTATGACGAATTTAAGTCCACATTCAATAAATATTTCAATGGCAGTCAGAAATCCGGTATCCTTGCTCCACTCTATAGACTTGCAGACACTCACAAAAGGCAAGACCACCCTATTCCAGTCATGTCAGCTTTGCAACAATCTTCTAACGTCAAATTAGACTTGATAAGACAGCTGGAATCTTCGGAATGGGTTGATGAAGATGGGAAAATGAGTCTACAAGCTATAGGTAACCTTTTTGGATACTACACTTACATGCTTCTCATACACCCTTCCACATCAAAACAGGCGTCTGATAAACACTTTAACTTTGCTCCAACAGACACCTTAACTGCATTTGCTTCTAATTTTGAGGACTCGTCACTAGTGTTTTCAGCTAACGCACATTCTTCTATGTCTGCTGCTGTATCTACACAACACAAATACCACCAACCACGAAGCACTTCTCGTCCTCCTTTCAACTCAAACACTCGTTCACCCTCAAACAATCGTCAAAGACAACGCTCATCTTCACATTCACGACAGTCCCGGGCTAATCACTCACCTGCCTCCTACTGTTATTATTGCAAACACAAGGGACACACGATCGAGCGTTGCTTTACACGACAACGTCATTTTCCAAACCAGCAGTATGTTCCACGCTTTTGTGATCACCATGGTCAATGTGGTCACAACACTTCTGAATGTCGCGCAGGAACAAACGCTCCTCGATATTCACACCCAACACAACACCTCTGACGTCGTGAAGGACCACAATCTCCTCGCCATTCACAGCATATAACCCTAAATTTGACTATCACACGACGTGCACTCCTCCAGCAACACGATCCAGCTCACACAGATGAACCTTCACTCCCTTTGTATCCCATTTCTAATACACTTTGGGAGGACCAATGATTTTGCAAGTTTGAAGTCCCCAGCACTATTTAAACTTGTTTGTTGATACAGGTTCTTCAGTAAATATCATGACTAAAGAGTGCTTTGATAACATCAGATCTGTGCCTAATCGTAAATTAATCATTTTAGAACCTTCTGACCTACAATGTTGTGGTATAGATGGCACAGCTCTCACTACTCTAGGTAAAGTTATGTTTAACACATACCTATGTCCTGACTTGCCACCTGTCAGCCTGACTTACTATGTAGCAGACGGTATAACCCTTCCAGCTGACGCTCTCATTGGCCGTCCTGCTCTAACCCAACACGAGATCGATCTCTACCCACGCTTACATGGAATCTATTGGCGTGACCGTTTCATTCCAGAGGTCTTGAAACCATCTAGAGCTTTTCCTGACTCTGTTCATGCTGACATTGTCTCCTCCACTGCATGCGACTCTCCTGAGTCTTCACAAGCTCTTGATTCCACATGCACTCCTACTGACAAATCTCTGATACCAGTGTTTTCCATTCCTAGTTCTCCACTTGCCATGCCTAACAAACATTCACCATCCAGACCACATCGTCGTTCCACTGGTCGCCCTTCTCGCTCAAAAGGTAAACGTAAGACTTTCGTCGCGTATGTATCCAAAGACGTTTCTACGTCTAATAACACCACTCCACTTCCAGAAGTCTCACTTCAAAAGGTCTTAGAAGACAAAGCTAAGCACTGTCACGCTGTCATCTCGTCCAACGTTGAGCTTCTACCACACACATGCACACTTGTAGACGTTCGAGTAAAAGGCGTTTCGAACGTCGATGCTATGTCTCTCCCTGAGTCAGTCAGTCATTTTGCTCTAGTTGTTCCCGCAGCGCTGTGCAGACTCAAAAATCATGGCAGATCAAACCTTTATGTGGTTAACGTCACCACAGTTCCAGTCACTCTCACTTGTGGTACACGGCTTTGTACATTTTTTCGCTACCCAGCCCGACGTTTCATGTCACCGAATGTCCACAAGAGTCCACGAGTTCAGTTTAACTCCATTTCAGTTCAGGCGTCTCCAAATTTGTCTGACCTTCAAACTCCCTGTGCAAACCACAGACCATCCAATTCACAGGGTGAGCTTATTCAACTCTTGACCGACTTCAGGAGTATTGTCTCTCTCCCCGGTGAGGCACTAGGTAAAACCAACGTCGTCACTCATAAGATTAAGCTTATGAAAGACGCCCAACCTGCCTACATACCAGCTTATCGCATGGCCCACAGTATTGGCCCACATAATGCCATTGTCGATCGCATGGTCTCCGAAATGCTAACTGATGGAATCATTGAAGACTCGAGCAGTCCTTTCAATAGCCCAATGTTCCTGGTTCCAAAGAGCTCAGGCGAATGGCGTTCCTGTAGTCGATTTCTGAGCTCTTAACAAAATGACTGTTCCTTCTCGGGATCCCATGCCAGTCCTCGAGGATATTTTGGCAGAATTTAGGTGAAACATAACAGTTTTTTTTCCACCTTGGATTTGTGCTCCGGCTTCTGGCAAGTCGAACCCTTTACGCAGAAAGCCGTGAATACACTGCTTTTTCTACACCCTCAGGACATTACCAGTACTGTCGCATGCCTATGGGTCTTTCTGGTTCACCTGCGACGTTCCAACGCTTGATCAATTCAATATTCACTGGTTTTATGGGTAATACACTTTTTTCCTACCTTGACGACTTGATCGTTTTTTCTAAATCAGTCCCAGAACATCTCCAGAAACTCAGAAAAGTGTTCACTCGTCTTCAGGACGCAGGCTTGAAACTTAAAAATCTCCAAATGCGCGTTTCTACGCAAAGAAAATACTTTTCTTGGCCATCTTATTAACGCTGACGGTATTCAAACGTCAAATGACAAAGTCAGCGCTGTAACTAATTATCCTACTCCAGTCAATGTAGATCAAGTCCGTTGTTTCGTAGGACTTAGCTCCTATTACCGCAGATTTATCAAAGGATTTGCCGCCCATCGCTTCTCCACTCGCTTCACTCTTCAAGAAAGATGTGCCCTTCCAATGGTCTGATAGTCAGGAAGACGCTTTCGCTGCTCTTAAGCACGCTCTCACTTCGGCGCCTGTTCTTGCATACCCTGACTACACTAAACCTTTCATTCTCAACACTGACGCTAGCTACACTGGTCTCGGTGCTGTACTCATGCAAGACCACGATGGTAAACAACGCCCCATCGCGTATGCCTCTCGTCTACTTAACAAGGCAGAGAAGAACTACGCAGTGACGGAGATCGAAGCCCTTGCAGTCATTTGGTCCTTAAAGTAATCGTCCAGACCCATTTTTTTTTGCCGAATTATGTTGAATTCAAAACACCTAATCCACCAAAAATAATTGATTTCCAGGCCTTATTTCCGTAAAAACACGACTTTTGTAAAAAGCGCGCGAAAAAAAAATCTTCCCTCCAACAGGGCTACGACTGTTATTGATGACGTCAGAACAGGGACGCCCGCAGACACTCTGTCTGACACCTGTCGGCAAATGTTATGATGAGCGATTGTACTTCGGTGTCAGACAGTGAATCTGTCGCTGTGACAGATTTAGAGTACGATGCTCAATCTGACACCGAAAGAAATGACGCTGGTCGCATATACTATGAGGAAAACGAACCTCAGATTGTCATGGGATCCTATATGTTTGAGCCCGAGTACGAGGTGGATTAACAGGTGTTAGCAGAGCCTGAGGTTCAGCAGGAGGACCTGGCACTTCTCCAAAACATGGATTGGTAAATAAGGTTAAACCATGTGTGTGTGGGAATCACAATGAAGGTACTTTCGAGAAAATCCTATGGTTAGTTTTGGAGCTACAGTCAAACGTCATTACTCGGAAACCACATACTAGCATTAACTACAGCATAGAGTTGGAAAATATGCGGGCGGGAAGGCAGAAAGTGTGACAGCCACACCACCACAGGGTCTCTCACCACAGGGCACGCCCACTCCACAACTGGTTTACTTGGTTTACTTGGTCTTGTTAAGAGGCAAAGCCTCACAGTCGTGGTGGTCCACCGCTGCTGCCAGTCTTGACGTCCCTGTCTACAGGGCCACCTGGTCTGGTATGGTGTTGGACTGAGTCACTGTCTTACGGGGGGGGGCCCCCCTGTCCACACCCCCGGTTTACCGGGCTACCTCACCTGTCGTCCCAACCCCTACACTGGAGGCGACTAGTCGCGCTGCACACTCTCACCCATCTTTCACCCGTGTGTACCCTCCTACACCCTTTTCTCAACCAACTGCTCCCCCCAACACACTCGGCTGATCACCCTACCACCCACTCTTTCTGTTCCCAAGTTTTCTCAAAAGGCACAGCTTCTTTCCCTGCCCCCAAAAAAGGATGCTGCATGTGGCATATAGCAAAAAAAATCTTCAAAAAAACCCCCAAAATTCTTAAAGTCTATATTTATCTCTGTGTTTACGTCCTCTGATCCGCGGGAATGAGCCTCCCTGATGCTACGCCCACCGAGCCTGAGCATGAGCGTCTGCAACCTTGAGAGCGTTTTAAACTCGGGGAATTTGCAGATTTTGTTTCGATTTTTTAAAAAACGGCTGACTGGATACAAAAAGTGACGTCGTATTGTTGATATACTGTTAATGGCTATGATTTGATTGCTTAAATCGGGAAATGAGAAATGGTCTGGACGATTCTTTAAAGAATTTTCTTTCCTCTTCATGGCTATCCTATCAAGGTCCTTGGATCAAAAAACCCTTACTTCACTCTTCAAGGCCAAGGACCACAGGACCAGGGCTCGAGGGTTTATTTACAATTAAGATTTCATGCCTGAGTTTGCGTACATTCAAGCAAAGCTAACGTTGCTGCTGATGCTTTTCTCGCAACTGTGCATTTTTACATGTCCTGTTACCACGCAAGCATCCACATTTGACACGCTATCTCACGATGATCTTTTCACTGCCCAACGAAAATGCCCCCAAATGGCAAAGGATCTATTACCTTGAATCGGGTGATGACTCCGACTTCCCTAAGGTTCCTTCTCTTTTCACATTCCTCCTTCAGAACATTGCTCTAAAACAACCACCTTACGGGCAAGCATAACCGTCTCTCTCGCCCCAAACTTGTCTTCCTCCAACTCTTTCCCAGTCTGTCCTTAAACTCATTCATGCCCACCCAATGCTTCACATCCTCCCCAAGGAAAGTAATTTTTCACAAGCTCGTTTAAATTTCTTCTGGCTCCATGAGAAAGGATATCAATGTCCCATTGAAGTTGTCATACTTCGCAAGAACTAAAGGTGTATACACCCCTCATGTTCCCTTCTCAGTTTCCCTGTTCCTTCAGCATATGAAAAGTTCTTGGCATTGATTTGCAAAACCCCCTTTTTTCCGAACGTGGAAATCAAAATTTAAGGGGTTTGCTGTTGAACATTTTTCACTTTTTCCATTATTGCTCCACTGCCTAACAAATCAGCCAAACAGTGGCCCCCTGCTTTCTTGATCAATGATTTTTCCTTTTCCACTATCCAAGGTTCTGTTGTCTGATAACGGCACTGAGTTTGTTAAACAAGTTCTGATTCCTTGTGCCAACCGTTCAATATCAGGAAGTGTAATGTTCTTTCTTACCGCCCCCCGTCTAACGGTTTGGTAGAACGTTTAAAGTAAAATCATCAACACTTTTCGCTCCCTTTTTCCTGACACTGAAACCCCTTTTGGGACACCTATGCTCCTCGGTGATGGGTTCTCTATTTTACCATCAACAAATCTGTCTCTGAGACACCCATTACTTTTTTGCTCAGGACAAACTCTTCCTTATGATCTTTTGTCCAACCTTCCCAAGCCTAATACAACTATGATGATTTTTCAAGACTAAGGTTCACACGTTCCAACAAAACACCAACGATCCCAAAAATCATTGCCTCTCTAAGCTGATATCTCCTATATCACAATAATCAGCTTCCCATTTTCACTTGACGTAGGTGACATTGGGGTTTCCCCTTGTTTTCGGTCAAAAACTCCAAATTAGACCCTAAATTTGAGGCCCCCTTCCCGGGGCATAGCTCAAAAAACATGGGATAAGGGTTTAGTTGCTTCACTTAAATGACGGCACTAGGGAAATTGCCCATCTTGATTTCTAAAAAAAGTTTCCCCCCGGGGCCTTACTTTGAGACCCCAAACCCCGTTCCTGCTGAGTCCCCACCTCCCCTCACAGTCAAAAGCTCTTCTCTTCCCCCTTCTCTACTCCCTTTACCACTCCTCATCCCTGGCATCCTTATTTCCTGAGTAGTGTGAATAACTCTTTCCCTTTCTCTCTTTTTTTTCCTTATGATGTAATTGCTNAGCCTTATTGTACACGACTGTCCGGCAAATCTTAGTGACTTGAGACGAATCTGTACTGTCGTTTGTCGAGACCAGGTGAATCTGTCGCTGTGACAGATTAGAGTACGATGCTCAATCTGACACCGAAAGAAATGACGCTGGTCGCATATACTATGAGGAAACGAACCTCAGATTGTCATGGGATCCTATATGTTTGAGCCCGAGTACGAGGTGGATTAACAGGTGTTAGCAGAGCCTGAGGTTCAGCAGGAGGACCTGGCACTTCTCCAAAACATGGATTGGTAAATAAGGTTAAACCATGTGTGTGTGGGAATCACAATGAAGGTACTTTCGAGAAAATCCTATGGTTAGTTTTGGAGCTACAGTCAAACGTCATTACTCGGAAACCACATACTAGCATTAACTACAGCATAGAGTTGGAAAATATGCGGGCGGGAAGGCAGAAAGTGTGACAGCCACACCACCACAGGGTCTCTCACCACAGGGCACGCCCACTCCACAACTGGTTTACTTGGTTTACTTGGTCTTGTTAAGAGGCAAAGCCTCACAGTCGTGGTGGTCCACCGCTGCTGCCAGTCTTGACGTCCCTGTCTACAGGGCCACCTGGTCTGGTATGGTGTTGGACTGAGTCACTGTCTTACGGGGGGGGCGCCGCCCTTGTCCAGCACACCCGTGTACACAGGCTCACCTCACACTCGTCGTCCCAACCCCATACACTGGGTAGGCGACTAGTCGCGCTGCACACTCTCACCCAGTCTTTCACCCGATGTGTACCCTCACTACACACCGTTTCTCAACACAACTGCTCGCCCCAACACACTACAGGCGTGTATCACCCTACACACGCCACTCCTTTCTGTGTGCAAGCTTTTCTCGAAAGGCACAGCTGTCTTGCTGCACCCATAAAGGATGCATGCATGTGGCATATAGCAAAAAAAATCTATCAGAAACACCCAAATATCTTCAAGTACTATATTTATCTCTGTGTTTACGTGCCTCTGATCAAGCGCGGGAAGATGAGCCTCCCTGATGCTACGTCACCGAGCCTGAGCATGAGCGTCTGCAAACCTTGAGAGCGTTTTGAAAACTCGGGGAATTTGCAGATTTTGATTGCGGATTATTTAAAAACGGCTGACTGGATACAAAAAGTGACGTCGTATTGTTGATATACTCGTTAATGGCTATGATTTGATTGCATTAAATCAGGAATGATGAAATGGTCTGGACGATTACTTTAAAGAAGTTTCGTTTCCTCATTCATGGCTATCCTATCAAGGTCCTTACGGATCATAAACCCTTACTTCACCTCTTCAAGGCCAAGGACCAGTCAGGACGCATGGCTCGATGGTTACTTACAATTCAAGATTTCATGCCTGAGTTTGCGTACATTCAAGGCAAAGCTAACGTTGCTGCTGATGCTCTTTCTCGCAACTGTGCACTTACATGTCCTGTTACCACGCAAGCATCCACATTTGACACGCTATCTCACGATGATCTCTTCACTGCCCAACGCAATGACCCCACATGGTCAAAGGTCATCTATTACCTTGAATCAGGTGATGACTCCGACATTCCTAAGGTTCCTTCTCTTTCACATTACCTCCTTCAGGAACAGTTGCTCTACAAAGCAACCACACTTACAGGCAAGCATGAACCGTCTCGTCTCATCCACCAACTTGTCATTCCTCCAACTCATGTCCAGTCTGTCCTTAAACTCATTCATGACACACCCAATGCTTCACATCCTGGCAAGGAAAAGTCACTTTCACAAGCTCGACTTAAATTCTTCTGGCTCACATGAGAAAGGATATCAATGTCCACATTGAAGTATGTCATACTTGCGCAAGAACTAAAGGTGATATACATCCTCATGTTCCCATTCTCAGTTATCCTGTGCCTTCAGCATTATGAGAAGTTCTTGGCATTGATTTGCTGAAACTCCCTCTTACCGAACGTGGAAATCAATATTTAATGGTTGCTGTTGAACATTTTTCACGTTTTTCCATTATTGCTCCACTGCCTAACAAATCAGCACAAACAGTGGCACGTGCATTTCTTGATCAAGTGATTTGTCCTTTCACTACTCCCAAGGTTCTGTTGTCTGATAACGGCACTGAGTTTGTTAATCAAGTTCTTGATTCCTTGTGCCAACAGTTCAATATCAGGAAGTGTAATGTTCTTGCTTACCGCCCCAGTGCTAACGGTTTGGTAGAACGTTGTAACCGTAAAATCATCAACACTTTACGCTCCCTTATTCCTGACACTGACACCCTTTGGGACACCTATGCTCCTCAGGTGATGGCTTCTCTCAATTCCACCATCAACAAGTCTGTCTCTGAGACACCACATTACATTCTGTTTGCTCAGGACAAACGTCTTCCTTATGATCTTTTGTCCAAAACCTCTAAGCTATATACAACTATGATGACTTTGTCAAGACTAAGGTTCACACGTTCCAACAAATACACCAACGTATCCAACAATCACTTGCTCTCTCTAAAGCTGATATGCTCCTATATCACAATAAGTCAGCTTCCACATTTACACTTGACGTAGGTGACATTGTGTATTCCCTTGTTGCGGTCAAACACTCCAAATTAGACCCTAAATTTGACGGCCCCTTCCGGGTCATAGCTCAAGAACATGGGAATAAGGTTCAGTTGCTTCACTTAACTGACGGCACTAGGAAGTTGCCCATCTTGATTCTCTAAAGAAAGTTTCCTCGGGCCTTGACTGTGAGGACCCTAACCTCGTTCCTGCTGAGTCTCACCTCCCTCAATCACAGCCTCAACCAGCTACTTCTACTTCCACTTCTACTACTCCTTCACCAGCTCCTCACTCCTCTGGCTATCCTTATTTCCTCCGTAGTAGTTGTGAAGTAACTCTTTCCCTTCTCTCTTTTCCATGTACCTTATGATGTAATGCTATAATTTGTTATATATTGTATTTTGTCAACACATATTTTTTTCGTACTCATATGTCTGTTTTGTACCATGCCGGTATCTTCCACAATTTATGTTTTCCACATTATTTTTTACGAGTACGAATCCTTTTCCTGTGTCCTCCTATTTTCTATTTGATATATATATATTATATATATATATATATATATACTATATATATATATAGGTATGTTTTTGTGTCCATTTCAATTGTGTCCGTCTCCTTTGTTTAGTTCTATGTTATTCCTTTTGTCGAGATGAGGCATCTCGGGTAGCGTCACCGAGCATATGTAGGTTATTATTATTACGCGTGTGTTTATTATGTGTTCTGTATAGTTAGTATTAAGTACCTTGTACACACTAGGCAACCCACGATGGTTACCAAGGTTACCACCTACCACCTAGCGATGGTTCCTATAATGTTTTCCCGCGCATGCGCCAGACGAGCCAGCGGGGTCGCGACCTGAACAACCTCCCTGCTCCAGAGGACATACAAGATTAGCGGGAGCAGGTCACGGTCGCTCATATTCAGTTTACAGCCACGTGTTAATTTACGTTTACCACCGTATTTACCAGTGTTAAATAAACCAACTACCAAAGCAGACAAACCTGTATTTGCTTCCCCCTAAAGTAGAATCTATCTCCTGCAGAAATCGAAATTTTATATAATAAAAAAGATAAAATAATTAATTATAATGGTGAAATTTATTAATGCTAATGATGTAAATAATTATAATAATAATAAAAATAATGATAATGATAGCGAAAACCGTGTCAGTTACTTTAACAACAATGGTACTTTTCATCACAATCGTGATAATGACAAAGATAAATAAAAAGAAAACAAATAATAATTATAATATTAATTATAATAATAACAGTATACAATAATTGATAACACTGGGGCCAATTTTTGTTGAGTTAGGTTCTGACACTTGTTTTTAAGTAATTTTTGGTGTGTTAATCCAAATGATCTTCATTTTTCTCTATCACGTCAAGTTTTTAAACTGTAGATTTTCTTTTTCTTAAAAAATATAAAAAATTACTGTACATAACAGTAAACAGTTCTTATTTTATAAAAGTTTTGTCAATGTTAACTACAATGAAAAAATGAAAGAAATAGGCATTAATAGAAATTGTTTATTTAACATTTCATGTTTTTAGAAAGGTAAGGCTATAATTGTGTGCAGGTTAGGTTAAAATTTACGTTTTTACTTTTTCTGGAGTGTTCAATTGAGATTTCTCGCGTTTATGCTCCAACAATATCACCCTCATATGCACATCCCATCACCCTGTAACTTTCTTCCAAAACCCTTTCAATCTTGGTGAATCGTTCACCCTTGCTCGCGCTAGCAAAAGTCCCAAATTTTTCCAAATTGCAAGATGCTATGCAAAAAATGTACTTTAATACTCATGTTTGCAACCAAGCGCTTTGTAGCTCTCCAATATTTTTTCTGAACAATTTCTGTGTAATTACTTGCACGTGTAATTCCAAGAAATTTCTTGACGACGTTTTGAATGATAGCCAAGCATTCTTTTCAAGGTCTGACATAGTACCGTTAAAAATGTTCATCTTTGATGAGCTGGTCGAATTTGTGGACCATCAAACACACTGGCCTTGATCTTTTTCAATTGACAGTCCGGGAAAATCCCAAAGATGATGAAACTTCAAACAGTCGCCATCAGTTGACAATGCTTTTACAAATTGTTTCATGAGACCTAGTTTTATGTGCAGGGGTGGGATATTATTTTCTTCCTGTCAAAAAGTGGCTCATGTACAATGTTAGATTCTCCAGTTTAAGATCAGATCTCGGAGGCCAAATTTTCGTCTGAACCCAATGCTTTCTCGAGCTTGCTATCCCAATACAGAGAAAGCAGGGATACTTTGTGTATCCACGTTTTTTGCCCAAGAAGGAAGGACACCATTTTAAGGTCAACACAGATGATCCAATTATGTTTGTCATATTGCAATAACTCAATGACTCTCTTTACATCTCCATATTCTTCACGAAGACAGACCGAATGCCCAATAGGGACGGGCGCCAAACAAATTTCCATTGTGTAGAAGGACACCTTCAAGCTCCGCTTTGAGCTATCAATAAAAAATCGCCATTCATTTGGATTGTAGATTGAAAGCCCTAATTCCTTCAGAAAACCCAGGAATGTTATGGCAAAACACAAAACCGCTGGAAACTTCGAAAGTACTGCAGAAATGTACTTTCTTGGTTCGAAAGTATGATACCTTCACTCCTTGTTCAAGTATGTTTTTCTCGTTCAGTTCTTGATGCTAGTATTTCTGAAGCTTTTTGGATAGCCCAACAAATCACGTGCTAAATCATTCAACTCGTGCTGATCAAACCCCCTACGAATGAATCCTCGTGAATGTCAAAATCTGCATTATTGCTGTCACTGCGTTCTTCAACATCACTCAGATCTTCTAGAGGAGGTAGTTGTTCGAAAACTGGCACTGGAATTTCAGCTGAATGAGGCATTGGTCTTATAGCTGACGGTAGATTAGGATATTCTATTTTACTTTTTTTTTTCTTGTTAAATCCTGTTTTTCATTAAAAAAAAGTAACAGTCTTGTGGAATGATCTTTTTGCTCTCGCCAAACCATGGGGATACCAAATGCCAACTTTTTTACGTGTTCCTTTGGTCCACATCCGTATCTCTCCCACACACTGCTTGCACACTTTGTGAGGGGCCCATAGCTTGTCTTGATCACCGAGTTTCACTTTAAAATATGCGAAATATGTTGTTTGACAAATACGCTGATCTTGCCCTCTGACTTGGAATGGTGAAACTACCACATATATAGCAGAAGGAGTCAGGGTTGTTTAGGCATTTACGACGAGACGTAGCAGGAGCAGACATGATCTGAAACAAAAGAAATATATACCTATGCAAATAAAACACTAAGCTGGAATAGTTACAAGCTTTGAAAACATAAAAAAACAGCATAAAACGAAATAGAAATTACAATGGTATGTTGTTACAAGGTTTAAGAGAAAAGCCATAACAAAATCCTCCAATTCTACTATCCTAGCTTTCTGTTTGCAGATATTGATAGTACTGACCTATTGGGAGCTGCACACACCTCTCACCGCACTGTCTCAATTGTAACTGCACAAACAAGTTGCCACATAGCTCTCGATGAGTCAAATCGTAATCAGCTGGCAAGTTTTACTACAGCTCACAAGTGGAATTTTGCTTATCTGGAGGGTAAGCTGTGGAGAAAAAACTTGACGTGCTAGAAAAAAACTGACTACAGATTTGGAATCAGCATGCCAATTTTAGTCTAAATAAGCTCAAAAATCTAACTCAACAATTTTTTTTTTTCAAATTGTTCCCCAGTGTAATGTGTAGACATATTGTCAGGTGTAAAAAAGGGTGATGAAGGAGACACGGGCTGAGAAGGGAGTACTTTATGCCTTACTAGTTTCACCTTTACTGGACTTCTTCAGAGAAACTTCCTCTGAAGCCCAGTAAAGGCGAAACATAGTAAGGCATAAAGTACTCGCTTCTCAACCCGTGTCTCCTTCATCACCCATTTTTAATAATGATAATCATAGTAATGATAGTGATAAAAATTATGATTATAATAATTATAATAATAATGCATACATACATACATACATACATACATACATACATAGTACATACACACATACATGCCTGCGTGGTCAAGTGGATAAGAGCGCCAGACATGGCAGGCCATTGTAGGGTCGGGCGTTCGATCCCCGACCCCGCTCGCTCGCGGGAATTTTTCACTGTCAAATGCGGGCGGTTACTGTCTCCCTTGAGTAAGGGGATGGGGTGTGTGTGGTGTGCAAGGTCCTTGTCAAAGTCTGGTCCCAGTATTACCCAAAGAGCGGTCACCACGAGCTCCAGGCTCTTTCCAGGAGGCATATTAGCCAAGTCTGGTAAGGATCGCCTCCTACTCCACTCTTGGACACGTCAGGTTAGGTTAGGTTAAGTTGCCCGGGTATTTAAGATTAGGATTCCTTATCTAAAATTTTTAAACTATGTGGAAATCACAAAGAGGGGATTTTCGAGAAAATCCTATGGTAAGTTTCGGAGCTAACAGCCAGGTGTCTTCACCAGGAGAAGGGGATCCTTACAAGACTTGGCTAATATGCTTCCGGCAGGCATATTTACGTTTTGTGTCAATTTTCGCTCACATCCCCTCTGCCCCCCCCCCCCCTCTCTCTCCATTCTCGTGGTCTGGCAAACCAATCACAATCAATCAATCCAAATCCGCTTGCCTCTAACTTTACATATGTATTTTTATGATTCTAACCTAACCTAAACCCATATTTTCAACCTATTCATGCAAGCTCTTTCATAAACTTCTCGTCAGGGGTCACACCTGGGTACATTGTTAATTTATTAATGTACTTGGTACACTACCCCGGAATTTACTGTTAAGTAAGGGAAATTTCCCTTTTCGCTGTCCTTTAGTACTGTCAATGGTATTCGGCAGGGGGGATTTTATCCCCCTACCTGTACAATGTGTACACGGATGATCTCAGTGCCAACCTTCGTGATACAGGTATCGGCTGCCACCATACATTTATGGGTTCATCACTCACTGAGCTATGCTGAATTGCTGATGATATGGTACTGCTCGCACCCACTGCGGATGCGTTGCAGGACCTTATCAATGTGTGTCAGGTGTATGCTGCCAAGCATGACATTGGGCTACAATACCACTAAGGGCCAGAGTGCATGGTAGTATCACCAGCACGTGCTTAGGTGAATTACCTGAAAACAGCATGGCTCGGTGGGTCTGGCCCTCACTTTTGTGGATAGATTCGCATACCTAGGCCATGTTATTTTCCAACGACATGACTGATTGATGATGAATATCATCAAGCAGACCACCAAGCTTCTTGTCGTGGGAAATACTCTATACATTAAAAAAAAAAGGTACAACTTTGCACCCATGAGGGGGCCAAAAAGATGTCAACATTTTGAACCTTAAGGGTGCAAAGTTGCACCTTAAACACTAGGGTGCAACTTTTTAAGTTTTGTGCCCTTATGGGTGCAAAACCATGCACCTTTAGAGGTGCAACTGTGCACCTGATGGGTGCAAAATATGCCCTTTAGAGGTGCAACCTTGCACCCTTAGGGGTGCAAAGTTTGCACCTCTAAAGGTGCAGGTTTTGCACCCATGTGGGTGCAAATCATGTCACACATTCTGAACCTTTATAGAATGCAAAGTTGCACCTTAACACTAGGGTGCAACTTTTGCACTTATGGTAGGGTGCAACTTTGTCCCTTTAAAGGTGCAAATATGCACCTTTAGAGGGGCAATTTGAGCAAAATATCTACCTTTAGAGGTGCAGCTTTCCACCTTTTTGGTGCAAAAGGAATGTCACAGATTTTTGCACCTTTATGGGTGCAAACTTGCACCTTGACGCTAGGGTACATCTCCTGTGCCAGGTAAGTAAGCTTGCCGCGTTTGTTTTAAAGGTTTGTTGTACAATCAACATACGGCATATAAATACAATACAACCCTGTACAGAAATACATATCCCTAGCAAAAAAGGTACATAGCGGGCATCAGCCCCCCCAGTGAGGAGGTTTTCCGTCAGGCTACGGGAGGGGCGCGTGGAGGCGTGGTGATGGTGAGTCACCTGCGTCACTGGTCAGCGCCCCGGGGGGGGGGGGGGTGTGGGTACGTGATGTTTCAGCGGGAGGGGGCGTTGCTCGCAGCACCCTCAACATCACGGGCTCTCGGGTGTGGCGGACCATGAGGCGGCCCGACCAGATGCCAGTTTTTTATTGCGCCAAGCTAAACACCTATGTTTGGTAAATTATTTGTATGGTAATTTCTTTCCGCAAACAAGATGTCATATATGGGGATTATACTAGACTGTATAATTGACAGCGAGCTTTTGCCGCTGTCACTTACCATAAAAACCGTGGAACCAAGTTTCCGCAAAAAGTGTATAAACTACTCCAAATATTATCGGATTGAGCTGAAATTTTGGGATGCTCAAATAGTGCTGTCAAAATCAATGGGGGTCGTCGGAAGATTTTTTTTGCGTAAAACAAGCCCTTAATGAGTAATAAGCGCAAACTACTCCTAATTATTGTCGATTGAGCTGAAATTTGACATGCAAGTATGGGTGTCAAAATCAACGGGGGTCTGTACAAAAAACTTTTTGCATAGAAACAAGCCCTTAATGAGTAATTCAAAGTAATGAGTTAATTGGCTGGAACGTGGCTCGCTGTCACGTTCCAGCCGCAAGAACTGAGCCAAAAGCAAAGGGGCCAGAGGCTGGACGTCTATACTTGATATATCATAAGTATTTGTGCCGCTTCTATACCGCACTGTTGTCTAACTTATAACTCCATAATTTTATTCATAAGTCATCAGACATCAGACAAGTACGTACTTATCTCTATCACTTCCATTCAAATATATACTGAGCGACATTAGTTTTGCCCTAAAACAGGAGTAGCAATCACTTCTCATTCCTCCTTTCACTGTGAGAACACATCATCAACATTGTACTGTTTTTAAAGTAAATCCAATCAACATTTAGTGCAGTCATACAAGTTATGTTTTATCTCACGCTCAGTTATTTGAGTAAATAATATTTATATACTATGCAATACATTTTTCATAAAAAGATAAGACAATAACTTAATAATAATAATAATAATAATAATAATGTCGGTGGTATTAATGATAATAATAAGTTATAATAATAGATGGGGGGCTATCAGGTCTTCGATGATAATGATTATATATATATAATTTATATAATATATCAAGTATAGACGTCCAGCCTCTGGCCCCTTTGCTTTTCGCTCAGTTCTTGCGGCTGGAACGTGACAGCAAGCTACGTTCCAGCCAATTAACTCATTACGTGAATTACTCATCAAGGGCTTGTTCTATGCAAAGAGTTTGTTGTACAGACCCCCGTTGATTTTGATAGCACTACTAGCATGTCGAATTTCAGCTCAATCCGACAATAATTAGGAGTAGTTTACGCTTATTACTCATTAAGGGCTTATGTTACGCAAAAAGTTTCTTCCGACGACCCCCATTGATTTTGTCAGCACTACTTACATGTCAAATTTCAGCTCAAGCCGATAATATTTAGGAGTAGTTATACACTTTTTGGCGGAAACTTGGTTCCACGGGTCTTATGGTAAGCGACAGAGAGCGAAGCTCGCTGTCAATAATGATTATATATCAAGTATAGACGTTCAGCCTCTGGCCCCTTTGCTTTTGGCTCAGTTCTTGCGGCTGGAACGTGACAGCGAGCCACGTTCCAGCCAATTAACTCATTACGTGAATTACTCATTAAGGGCTTGTTCTATGCAAAAAGTTTGTTTTACAGACCCCCATTGATTTTGACAGCACTACTTGGATGTCGAATATCAGCTTAATCCGACAATAATTAGTAGTTTACGCTAATTACTCATTAAGGGCTTGTTTTACGCAAAAAAAATCTTCCGACGACCTCCATTGATTTTGACAGCACTACTTGCATGTCAAATTTCAGCTCAATCCGACAATATTTAGGAGTAGTTATACACTTTTGGGCGGAAACTTGGTTCCACGGGTCTTATGGTAAGCGACAGCGAGCGAAGCTCGCTGTCAATTATATCAAGCATAGACGTCCAGCCTCTGGCCCCTTTGCTTTTGGCTCAGTTCTTGCGGCTGGAACGTGACAGCGAGCCACGTTCCAGCCAATTAACTCATTACGTGAATTACTCATTAAAGGCTTGTTCTATGCAAAAAGTTTGTTTAACAGACCCCCATTGATTTTGACAGCACTACTTGGATGTCGAATTTCAGCTCAATCCGACAATAATTAGGAGTAGTTTACGCTTATTACTCATTAAGGGCTTATTTTACGCAAAAAGTTTCTTCCGACGACCCCCATTGATTTTGTCAGCACTACTAGCATGTCAAATTTCAGCTCAATCCGATAATATGTAGGAGTAGTTATACACTTTTTGGCGGAAACTTGGTTCCACGGGTCTTATGGTAAGCAATCAAGTATAGACGTCCAGCCTCTGGCCCCTTTGCTTTTGGCTCAGTTCTTGCGGCTGGAACGTGACAGCGAGCCACGTTACAGCCAATTAACTCATTACGTGAATTATTAATTAAGGGCTTGTTCTATGCAAAACGTTTGTTTTACAGACCCCCATTGATATTGACAGCACTACTTGCATGTCGAATTTCAGCTCAATCCGACAATAATTAGGAGTAGTTTACGCTTATTACTCATTAAGGGCTTGTTTTACGCAAAAGGTTTCTTCCGACGACCCCCATTGATTTTGACAGCACTACTTACATGTCAAATTTCAGCTCAATCCGGTAATATTTAGGAGTAGTTTATATACAGCTCAATCCGGTAATATTTAGGAGTAGTTTATATACTTATATACTATCTATATACTTTTTGGCGGAAACTTGGTTCCACAGGTCTTATGGTAAGCAATCAAGTATAGACGTCCAGCCTCTGGCCCCTTTGCTTTTGGCTCAGTTCTTGCGGCTGGAACGTGACAGCGAGCCACGTTCCACCCAATTAACTCATTACGTGAATTACTCATTAAAGGCTTGTTCTATGCAAAAAGTTTGTTTAACAGACCCCCATTGATTTTGACAGCACTACTTGGATGTCGAATGTCAGCTCAATCCGACAAGAATTAGGAGTAGTTTACGCTAATTACTCATTAAGGGCTTGTTTTACGCAAAAAAATTCTTCCCACGACCCCCATTGATTTTGACAGCACTACTAACATGTCAAATTTCAGCTCAATCCGACAATATTTAGGAGTAGTTATACACTGTTTGGCGGAAACTTGGTTCCACGGGTCTTATGGTAAGCGACAGCGAGCGAAGCTCGCTGTCAATAAATACAATCAAGTATAGACGTCCAGCCTCTGGCCCCTTTGCTTTTGGCTCAGTTCTTGCGGCTGGAACGTGACAGCGAGCCACGTTCCAGCCAATTAACTAATTACGTGAATTACTCATTAAGGGCTTGTTCTATGCAAAAAGTTTGTTTAACAGACCCCCATTGATTTTGACAGCACTACTTGCATGTCGAATGTCAGCTCAATCCGACAATAATTAGGAGTAGTTTACGCTAATTAACTCATTAAGGGCTTCTTTTACGCAAAACAATTCTTCCGACGACCCCCATTGATTTTGGCAGCACTACTTGCATGTCAAATTTCAGCTCAATCCGACAATATTTAGGAGTAGTTATACACTTCTTGGCTGAAACTTGGTTCCACGAGTCTTATGGTAAGCGACAGCTCGCGAAGCTCGCTGTCAATCAAGTATAGGCGTCCAGCCTCTGGCCCCTTTGCTTTTGGCTCAGTTCTTGCGGCTGGAACGTGACAGCGAGCCACGTTCCAGCCAATTAACTCATTACGGGAATTACTCATTAAGGGCTTGTTCTATGCAAAACGTTTGTTTGACAGACCCCCGTTGATTTTGACAGCACTACTTTCATGTCGAATTTCAGCTCAATCCGACAATAATTAGGAGTAGTTTACGCTTATTACTCATTAAGGGCTTGTTGTACGCAAAAATTTTCTTCCGACGACCCCCATTGATTTTGACAGCACTACTTACATGTCAAATTTCAGCTCAATCCGACAATATTTAGGAGTAGTTATACACTTTTTGGCGGAAACTTGGTTCCACGGGTCTTATGGTAAGCGACAATTAACTCATTACGGGAATTACTCATTAAGGGCTTGTTCTATGCAAAACGTTTGTTTGACAGACCCCAGTTGATTTTGACAGCACTACTTGCATGTCGAATTTCAGCTCAATCCGACAATAATTAGGAGTAGTTTACGCTTATTACTCATTAAGGGCTTGTTGTACGCAAACATTTTCTTCCGACGACCCCCATTGATTTTGATAGCACTACTTGCATGTCAAATTTCAGCTCAATCCAACAATATTTAGGAGTAGTTATACACTTTCTGTATCAATATTATTGTACTTTTAAAGTACTTAGTACTTTTTGTAATCAAGTATAGACGTCCAGCCTCTGGCCCCTTTGCTTTTGGCTCAGTTCTTGCGGCTGGAACGTGACAGCGAGCCACGTTCCAGCCAATTAACTCATTACGTGAATTACTCATTAAGGGCTTGTTCTATGCAAAACGTTTGTTTTACAGACCCCCATTGATATTGACAACACTACTTGCATGTCGAATTTCAGCTCAATCTGACAATAATTAGGAGTAGTTTACGCTTATTACTCATTAATGGCTTGTTTTACGCAAAAAAGTTTCTTCGACACCCCCATTGATTTTGACAGCACTACTTGCATGTCAAATTTCAGCTCAATCCGACAATATTTAGGATAGTTATACACTTTTGGGCGGAAACTTGGTTCCACGGGTCTTATGGTAAGCGACGCGAGCGAAGCTCGCTGTCATATATATCAAGCATAGACGTCCAACCTCTGGCCCCTTTGCTTTTTGCTCAGTTCTTGCGCTGGAACGTGACAGCGAGCCACATTCCAGCCAATTAACTCATTACGTGAATTACTCATTAAGGGCTTGTTCTATGCAAAAAGTTTGTTGTACAGACCCCATTGTTTATGACAGCACTACTTGGATGTCGAATGTCAGCTCAATCCGACAATAATTAGGAGTAGTTTACGCTAATTACTCATTAAGGGCTTGTTTTACGCAAAAAAATACTTCTGACGACCCCCATTGATTTTGACAGCACTACTAGCATGTCAAATTTAAGCTCAATCCGACAATATTTAGGAGTAGTTATACACTTTTTGGCGGAAACTTGGTTCCACGGGTCTTATGGTAAGCGACAGCGAGCGAAGCTCGCTGTCAATTATAAAAAAAAGAAAAACAATAATGATGATGATAATAAGCATAATAATAGTAGTAGACTAATAATAATAATAATAATAATGATAATAATAATAATAATGATAATAATAATAATAATAATGAAAATGTCAGTAATAATAATTATAATAATATTAATGATAACTGTAATTATATTATTAATAATATTGATCATTATTATTTGTTATAGTCGGAAATGCTCTTATTTTCATTATCATTAATACTATTTTCACCATTCAATTTTTTCATTATTTTTATGACTATCATTATCACTGTTGTTATTATTGTAATAATTAGTATTAGTGTTTTAATTATTATTATTAGTGTCATTACATCATTATTATTATTGTAGTTTTCAATAAAGTAATTATTATTGTTTCAATCACTATAGTATACTCCCAATATACAATAATAATATTATTATCATTAATATCAATTATACCATTATATGATAAAATAGTAACAATAATATCAATTATGATGATAATGATGATAATAAGAATTTATAGAATGACGTTGATAATATTGATAATAATAATGATAATATCAATTATAATGATAAAAAAATAATGATAATGATATAAATATTAATGATGAATTATAATGATATTGATAATAATGAGGATAATAGAAATACAAAAAATATATAGTAATGATAATAATAATAATGATAATAATAATAATAATAATGATAATAATAACAGAAAAATATTTAATATATTTCCCTGGCAATCAATCAATCATTGGGGGCATACGCCGGGGGGCGCGTCGCCTCACCAACCCTACGACGCCACTCCCGGGGGTCACCACGCGCGAGTCTCCATGCAGGCTCCTTTCCCATACCAAGCAGCTCTCGACAAGAAACATCAACGTGCCCCAGCCACGAGCCTTGTGGGCGCCCCCTTGGCCTCCTCCACGCCAGATTGTCTCTTACAGATACAACCCGATGGGAAGGATCGGTTTCAGGGTAATATCAATTACCCTGCCACATGCCCATATAGCCGAAGTTGGAGTTGACGGACTATGCAGGTAATAGGCCTCGATTCAGTCTCACGGTGCAATCGCTGATTTGACACGTAATCATCCCAGCGATACCCCATGATTCTGCGAAGACACTTATTACCAAAGGCATTGATTCGTCTCTTCAAGTCACTATTTAGTGTCCATATCTCACAACCATATAGTAGGACAGGGATCACAAGCGACTTGAAGATCCGGATCTTTGTCCTCCTGCACAGGTACCGACAACGCCAAATACTTCCGCTGAGCGAGTCCATAGCACCGTGGGCTATGCCAATCCGCCGTAAGACTTCTTGACGTGACCCGCCGTCATTATAGACTGCGCTACCAAGGTATGTAAAATTTTCCAAGATCTCAATGTCCTCACCGCACGCATGAACAGACTGTACTGCTTCATCTAGTAAGTCTCCAAACACCTGGACCTTGGTCTTAAGCCAGGAGACCTCAAATCCCAAAGGCTTTGCCTCCTCGTGCAGCGCCTCGAGAGCCATCACCGGGACCTCCAGGGACTCAGCAAAGATTACTGCATCATCGGCAAAAACAAGATCAGTGATCTTGGTGTTACCGACGGATGCTTCACAATCACTTTGATCTACAACCTTGTCCAATACCCAGTCCATACAAGCGTTGAAAAGTGATGGGGCAAGGACGCACCCTTGCCTCACTCCTGTATTAACAGGAAAGAAGCTGGATACACCTGCCCCACACTTCACAGCACTCTCAGTCCCAGAATACAGACCGGTTATCAAACCAATAGTCCTTGCAAGAATCCCGCTAAGTCGCAGAAGATCCCAAAGTGACTCACGATGCACTGAGTCAAGCGCCTTCTTGAAATCAACATAGGCTGCAAGCATCCCCTGTCGAAACTCACGTCGGCGTTCCACCAGGACACGAAGCGCTAGGATACGGTCCGTTGTTGACTTACCAGGCGTGAACCCAGACTGCTGAGGTCTCTGATGCTTCAGCAGATGACTGCGGATCCGTGTCAGCAATAGATGGCAAGCACCTTGCCTGGCACGCTGAGCAGTGTAATACCACGGTGTTGTTGCAGTCCTGACGGTCCCCTTTCCCTTTCCAGATAGGGACGACTAGAGTACCTGTATTATATAGAGTAGCGACAACTCGATTTGTGGGCGCCATATTGGTGCCAAGGCCTTGTGGTGAACACCACAGCTGGCTGATTACCTCCCAGGGCACTAGAGTTAATCACCGTCCGGTCCACGCCTCTCTCTTAATCCTGTCCTACAGATCTCACCGACTGAACAGCTGGCTAATCACCTTCAGGTGTCCTCTGGTCAGACGTCAGGTCTCAAC
>JACEEZ010021744.1:44827-52327 GCA_016584305.1 Chionoecetes opilio
TATACATGTAAAAAATATATTAAGCTCTGTTACTCGAGGCGAGTAATTTGCATTAAATTGCTATCTTAGAACGTTCAATCGTAATGCATGTCATGCATACACTTACTAGAACAACAGAAGAACGTTCTTTTTAGTATTCAGATGCGGTGCATCAATATTCATTGCGAAATTGATTTATGAAAAATATTAGTCGCGGAGGGAAAACACAGTAGACCAACCTTTGAGTTAAAACTGCCAGCGACCACTGGCATTTCTCGAGTTTCAGTTCTCTCTAATTGGGACCCACTTCCAAATGGCCATAGTGTCAGATAGGACCCAGAGCGTGGGGGGAGAGAGCGAGAGCGAGAGCGAGAGCGAGAGCGAGAGCGAGAGCGAGAGCGAGAGAGAGAGAGAGAGAGAGAGAGAGAGACTTTACAGCTATAGATCCACTCATAGACCACTGTATACCTGGACTGTTCACGCGACAATGTTTTGAATTCCAATGATCTGAAACTCGAGAAATGCCAGTGGTCGCTGGCAGTTTTAACTCAAAGGTTGGTCTACTGTGTTTTGGCTCCGCGACTAATATTTTTCATAAATTAATTTCGCGATAAACATTGATGCACCGCATCTGAATACCAAAAAATATAGTTCTTCTGTTGTTCTACTAATTATATGGATGACATGCATTACGATGGAACGTTCTATAATAGCAATTTAATGCAAATTACTCGCCTCGAGTAGCAAAGCTTAATATATTTTTTACATGTATATTGTGGCATGTAAAATTTGGGCGATGTTCACACTGTTTTCTAAGACAATACTGCTGCGTCTGGCAAACGCTTGTCAAAATACAATAAGCAATGCCTTGGAAAAACGAAGAATAAAGAATGCCGAAATCGGCTTGTTGCTGCGACCATGTAGGTTATAATTGTGGAGGCGACGTGCCGCGGCAGGGAGTGGTGGGGGGGAGATTTTGGCGGGGCGATTGAATCAAAACATTGCCACTTCACGCGTCGACTCATTGCACTTCCAGGCTTTCTATCTGATTGATACACAATAATAACAGAAAAATATGACAGCCTAGGTATAGATAACTTCTAAACTTACGTTATTGACTGTATAATATCATAGAGTAACATTTACCTCGCCTCCTCAACTATAACCTACTTGGTTATTTGGTTAAATACTTGTTTTACAGAATCAGGCTTTTATACAATATACATATAGAAGAAAATCGTTCTTAAAATTATACTTTTGTGTTTTCAGTGCAGTGGAATAAGCCCATATTTTGTTTTCCAGTAGACCAACTTATTATCAAAAAAGTGAGTTAAAACTGCCAGCGACCCCTGGCATTTTGGGTTCCAGTTCTCTCGAATTGCGGGGCTGCATAGGGGCCCGCGGGGCGCTCGACAAAGAGATATAGTGGTCTATGGACTATCATATAGACTGGTTTATCAGTATATATGGTATATTGTAATCTTCGTAAATGTTTGTTCTATAATATTATCAAATAAAAAACAGTAAAACACGCTAAAGAAATGCCATTACGAGACTATGAAGAAATATGCATTCACTTAACTCTTCGCCATTTAAATCTTTGCTAGTCAACTTTTATCATGAAGGGTATCAATAGAAGCGCAATTTTATTAGCTTTCCATTGATGTATTTCGTTATCTGATAAATTAATTATAACCATGCATAAATTAGCGTTAAATAAATAAATAAAATCATCACTCGGGTAATTTTCCCGATTGATGATGTTATTTATTTACTTATATATTTCGTTTACTGATAAATAAATTAGTACCATGTATAAATTAGCGTTGCCTAAATAAATAACCTCATCAATCGGAAAAATTACCCGATTGATGATTTTATTTATTTAGTTAACGCTAATTTATGCATGGTTCTAATTCATTTATCAGAAAACGAAATATAGCAATGGAAAGCTAATAAAATTGCGCTTCTATTGATACCCTTCATGATAAAAGTTGACTCGCAAAGTTTTAAATGGCGAAGAGGTGAAGTGAATATTAAGTTCATGCATATTTCTTCATAGTCTCGTAATGGCATTTCTTTAGCGTGTTTTACTGTTTTTTATTTGATAATATTATAGAACAAACATTTACGAAGATTACAGTATATCATATATACTGATAAACCGGTCTATATGATCCGTATATATATATATATATATATGAATCCGAGCGGCCCTCCGACTTCGGGCCCTTGCGCGACAGGCCGATATTCCGTGGGCAGTCCAGGTATATAGTGGTCTATGATCCACTTTATTATATGGTTAACGGGTAGCATGTGGGTGATCTTAGACAATTCGACGATTGCCGAAATATTTTGGCACCGGGCAGGATTCGAACATACCAAGTTCATACATCTCTCTCTCTCTCTCTCTCTTCTCTCTCTCTCTCTCTTAATCTATATATCCATCTATATGTATCTACAGTATCTATCTATCTATTTTTCTATCTATCTATCTATTTACGTATATATATATATTATATATTTTATATATATATATAATATATATATATATATATATATAATATATATAATAATATATATAGAATATATAATATATAATATATATATTATATATATATATAATATATATATATATATATATATATATATATATATATATATGTATATATATATATATTATATATAATATATATATATTATATATATATATTATATATATGTAAGTTTTTTCTGTGTGTGTGTGTGTGTGTGTGTGTGTGTGTGTTTTGTGTGTGTGTGTGTGTGCGTGTGTGTGTGGGTGTGGGTGTGTGTTTGTGGTGTGTGTGTATGTCTGTGTGTGCTGGTGTGTGTTGTGTGTGTTGTGTGTGTGTGTGTGTGTGTGTGTGTGGGGTGTTGTGTGTATGTCTGTGTTTTGGGGTGTGGGGTGTGGTGGGGTGTGTGTGTTTTGTGTGTGTGTGTGTGTGTGTGTGTGTGTGTGTGTGTGTGTATTATATATCTGTGTGTGCGTGTGTCCGGCTGACAGGGTAATACACTTAAAACTACAAATTTTATCAAACCTTCATTTCTTTTGAGAATAAGTGTAAATCCTCTCGTGTTCTGCCTAACCCTTCTCTCTCTCTCTCTCTCTCTCTCTCTCTCTCCCCTCTCTCTCTCTCTCTCTCCTCTCGTCTCTCTCCCCTCTCCCTCTCTCTCTCTCTCTCGCCACGTGTAAATTGTTATGATCAGAGGACATTATTGTATAAACGTTTTAAAATTCCTGAAAGCAGCAAAATTTTTGTTTCAACCCTCCCCCTCCCCCCATCAAAGTCATGATTAATTTTCAAATAAGTTCCTCATAATGACCTGAGTTGGTAGCGGCTTATGTTCACCTAGTTGTATATACCTAGTTTTAAAATACGGGAAAAAAGTTATGCTCGTATTGTCCGTCTTAAAAACTACTATTATCCAGCTTTGCTATGAAGTGTGTGTCATATACCCATGGTCTTGTCCACGCGAGCTGGTTCGCGATCGCCAGTATCCCCCCTCCGGGTGCGAGATTAAAAGCTCATTTTTACCCATCTTTGGGTGATGCTGGGATCTCACACACCGCACACTCCATCCCCTTGCTCAAGGGGGACAGTAACCGCCCAAATGTATCAGGGGAATCCCCCCGGGAATGAGGGGGGCCAGAGATCGAACGCCCGACCACAGAATGGTACCGGACGCCCTAACCCACCAAGCCGTTCAGGCAGTGTGTGTGTGTTTTGTGTGTGTGTGTGTGTATGTGTGTGTGGTGTGTGTGTGTGTGTGTGTATGTGTATGTGTATTTTGTGTGTATGTGTGTGTGTGTGTGTGTGTGTGTGTATGGTGTGTGTTTTGTGTGGTGGTGTCTGTGTTTTTTGTGTGTGAGTGTGTGTGTGTGTGGTTTATTTCTTTGTGTGTGGTCTGTATGCGTGTAAAAGTAGATAAAAAAGATAAATCCCCATAGCTATTTATAGGTAGATATATGAATACCATATGACGGCGTTTTGTGGTATTCATAATAAATATTTTCATTTTACATATATATGCGGTACGGATATACGGTATTCGAGTGTAGGACAAACCCACCTAAACAAAACCCCCCTAGAACAAAGCCCCCTAGGAAAAAACCCTAGAACAAACCCCCCTAGGACAAAACTCCCCTAGGAAAAAACCCCCGTGGGAAAAAAAGCCCTGAGAACAAAACCCCCTAGGACAAACCCCCCTAGGCCCAAAACTCCCTAGGAAAAACCCTAGAACAAAACCCCCTAGGACAAAACCCCTTAGGAAAAAAAGCCCTGAGAAAAAACCCCCCCTAGGACAAAACCCCCCTAGGAAAAAAAACCTGAGAACAAACCCCCCCCCCTAGGACAAAACCCCCCCCTGGAAAAAACCCCTGAGGACAAAACCCTTTGGGGACAAAAAAACAAAAAATTTTAAAATCATAATTTTTATTCTAATATTTGTATTTTTATGAACACTTCTCTGAAATGAAAAATATTACATCTATAATAATATAAGCGAAAGTGTGTGTGGTCTGTCTGTCTGTCTGTCTGTCCGCGATAGGTGCCACTCCCCGTGGCGGAATCCCATCATATGTCACAGTTTTGGAACCAGCTCGACCAGGGGAAGGTTTTAACCCCCATTATGAGATGATCCGATCACTTCTTTTTTTCTCTTTTTTTCTAGCAGCCTATTAGCGAGAATTGTGAAAAAAAATGTGGTTGCGAGAATTCCAATGATCTGAAACTCGAGAAATGCCGGGGTCGCGGGCAGTTTTAACTCAAAGGTTGGTTTCTACTGTGTTTGGCTCCGCGACTAATTTTTTTTCATAAATTAATTTCCCGCGATAAACATTGATGCACCGCATCTGAATACCAAAAAATATAGTTCTTCTGTTGTTCTACTAATTATATGGTGACATGCATTACGATGGAACGTTCTATAATAGCAATTTAATGAAAATTACTCGCCTCGAGTAGCAAAGCTTAATATATTTTTTACATGTATATTGTGGTAGGTAAAATTTGGGCGATGTTCACACTGTTTTCTAAGACAGTACTGCTGCTCTGGAAAAAACGCTTGTCAAAATACAATAAGCAATGCCTTGGAAAAACGAAGAAAAGAATGCCGAAATCGCTTTTTTGCTGCGACAATTTTAGTTATAATTGTGGGGGCGACACGCCGCGGCGGGGAGTGGTGGGCGGGGAGATTGTGGGGGGAAGATTGAATCAAACATTGCGACTTCACGCGCGACTCATTGCACTTCCAGGCTTTCTATCTGATTGATACATAATAATAACAGGAAAATATGACTCCCCTATATTAGATAGCTTCTAAACATTCGTTATTGCTATATAATATCATAGAGTAGCATTTACCTCGCCTCCTCAACTATAACCTCCTTGGTTATTTGGTTATATACAATTTTTTTACAGAATCAGGCTTCTATACAATATACATATAGAAAAAAATCGTTTTTAATATTTACTTTTGTTTTTTAAGTGCAGTGGAATAAGCCAATATTTTGGTTTACAGTAGACCAACTTATTATCAAAAAGTTTAGTTAAAACTGCCAGCGACCCCTGGCATTTCGAGTTCCAGTTCTCTCGAATTGAGGGAAAAACCCTTTATGTAGGGTGATGGGTAATGGGTGAGTGAATGGTGGGGTGATGGGTAATGGGTGTGGGGTGGGTGGGTGAGTGAATGGGTGGGGGTGATGGGTTTGGGTGCTGGGTGATGGTGAGGGAATAAGTGGGGTGATGGTAATGGGTGAGTGAATGGGTGTGTGTGATGGTAATGGGTGAGTTAATGGGTGGGGGGTGATGGGTAATGGTGAGTGAATGGGTTTGGGGGGAATACATACATTTCTACATCCATGATTTCAGGAAAATTAGAAGGGGCTACTGGAGAGTCTGTGTTTGGTGGGCCGAAGGCCCACCAAACACGGCGGGGGCCAATGGCCCCCCAATAGCCCTAATGGGTGAGTGAATGGGTGGTGGGTAATGGGTAATGGGTGAGTGAATGGGTTTTGGGGTGATTTGAATGGGTTGGCGTTAATACATACATTTCTACATCCATGATTTCAGGAAAGCTAGAAGGGGCTATCTGGAGAGTCTGTGTTTGGTGGCCTTCGGCCCACCAAACACAGGTGATGGGCCGAGGGCCCACCAATAGCCCTCCCAGGGGCTAGTCAAAAGGCGCCCGGAGGCGGCTTTGCGGCTAGTTCATTATATAACCCTATAGGTTTTGATAGAAGGGGTTGATAGGTTTGATAGGTTTTTACCTATAGCTACCGTAGATAACACTTAATTTAGTCGCCAACTACAATAATGTCGCCAAACCCCCAAATATTACGAATTATAGCATCACTACTGATTTGTATGTGCCCTGAAGATGATACGCAGTAGTTTATATATGATTGTATAATCTTCTATGTTTCAGCGTTGTTTTATGCTTTGTATCTGCAGTTTGAGACGGTTTCAAATTACACTACTCGATTTTTTTTTTCGGGGCGACGACGACGGGGGAGGACATTCAAAAAATAAAGAGTAGATGGCGACCTTAGTGTTAGCCCATTATCAACGTCGCCACTCGGTTGATATTTTTTTTTTTTTATTTGTTCATTATATAAAAAAAAATTAAAAATTATAAAAAAAAAAAAATAAAAAAAAATACTATGACACAGATGAAGACACAAAAAAATGACAGACTCTCCAGATAGCCCCTTCTGACGTTCTTGAAATCGTGGATGTAGAAATGTACGTATTAACGCCACCATACGTCTGTAAATAAAAAGAAACGTTGTATGGCGACTTTAGTGTTATCTACGGTACATGGGGATTTACGGTACTCAGTAGACAAAACAAAGATCAGGTGGGGTGAACAAAAACAAGAAAGATTATATTTTTTCATGATTGCTTCAGTAATAAAATTTCTTAAATTATATTTTTCTTCTAATTTTTAATGGTATTAAACTAAGCGGTTTTTTGTCCTATTTCGCACTTTAGCTAAGGGGGGTTTTGTCCAAGGGTTTTTGTCCTAGTATCCTGCCCGGTGCCAAAATATTTCGGCAATCGTCGAATTGTCTAAGATCACCCCATGCTACCGTTAACCATATAATAAGTGGATCTATAGCTGTAAAGTCTCTCTCTCTCTCTCTCTCTCTCTCTCCTCTCCTCTCTCTCTATCCTCTCTCTCTCCTCTCCTCTCTCTCTCTCTCTCTCTCTCTCTCTCTCTCGCCTCAGGAAAAGTTTTTCCATCTGAAGTGTTTTCCCTTTTACTCCTAAGATATTTATAGATTATTTTCAGACGATTTAGAGAGAGAGACGAGAGAGAGAGAGGAAGGGGAGAGAGAGAGAGAGAGAGAGAGAGAGAGAAGAGAGAGAGAGAGAGAAGAGAGAGGAGAGACGAGAGAGAGAGAGAGAGAGGGTGAGAGAGAGAAGAGGGGAGAGAGAGAGAGAGAGGAAGAGAAAAGAAAAAAAATGTCACACCGAGGTTGACATGACCTATTATTGA
>JACEEZ010021744.1:54827-57327 GCA_016584305.1 Chionoecetes opilio
CCCTCCTGTACACACATCACACCCACCTTGCTGCCATCTTCTTCCATCTTACATACGACTATTTACTCCCGCGATTTTTTCCCGGCTTGAAGATAGGGCCCTCCATACCCCCATCTTAAACCTTTTAACCGTGGCTGGTCCTTTTTTCCCGACCCTTCCGTGTTGATTTCTCACTCATTCCCCCCAGCCCTTTTTTTTTCCCCCTTTTTTTTCCACTCTCCTATTTTTTTCCTTTTTGCATACGCCATCTCCCATGTCTCATCACTCCGTCACAAACATTCCCAGTTCACCTGTCCATCTTTCCACTTTTTCCGAGTCTTTCATCCCTTTTCCCCTAATATTCCCGTCCCAAACCTTGCTTGCCCTTTGCTGCATCCATTCGTTGCATCTAGCTCTGTACCTCAGTCCCTGCCTTTTCATCCTTCTTGAACGTGCCCCATCCCCTTTCTCCTCTAATTGCTTCCCCTGCCAAACCTATTGGGTCCTAATGCTATTCTGCCTGCTTTGTTCTGTGTTTTCTTCCAATCTGTCCAAATCCTTCCTAGACCACACCATTGTTTCCAGGCCATACATAATGCTAGGACTGCCACACCCTTCCATAGTCCTCTCACCACTTCATATTTGTTGGCCCGACATTTTGCCACACTGCCTAGCCTTCCAACCCACTGGTTGGCTCTAGCTATCCTCTCATGTTTAGTTTTCTCATAGCCTTTATCATCCAACCAAATACCCAGATACTTGTACTCTTTCGTTCTCTTTATTTCATTCCCACCCACCATCCAAATCCTGTCATCATCAGAGTCATCCCCATTCACCACCAACACTTGACTCTTCTCCTTACTGAGCCTAACGTTGAAGTCCCTTCCATACTCAGTCACAGCATTCAGCATCTCTTGTAGCTCATTGTGGTTTTCACTAAGGATCACCACATCATCTGCATACATCAGTACACTCAACACTTCATCTCCAATTTTCACACCCAGACCTGTACGCTTCACTCTCACTGCCATTTCCTCAACATATAATCCAAAAAGTAGAGGAGAAAGGACACAGCCCTGTCTTACTCCTCTCTTACTATTCACCCATCCAGTCTCGAGGTCACCCATACTGAACTTGGCCTGTGTGTTCTCATACATACTGCTTATTATTTTAACAACCTTCTCACTCATGCCAATCGTCTCTAATACCTTACATAACATTCTCCTATCCACTCTGTCATACGCTTTCTCAATATCTAGAAAGGCTAGATATTTCTTTCTTCCCTCCTTCCTTGTTCTCTCAATCACTTCATTCGAGAGAGAGAGAGAGAGAGGAGAGAGAGAGAGAGAGAGAGAGAGAGAGACAAACGGACCGAAAGAGCCATGTGAAAGTGAATAATCCCTCCCTGCACACACACACACACACACACGATTATGCCAGTAACTCCAAGTATCTATTGTAATTTCAGCCTCGCAAGTAGACGATATGCATCCCTAACAAACACACGTACGTACATACATACATATATACATACTACACGTGTACATACAGAACCCCGTGTTAAGGACAACCACCACCACCACTATCACCACCACCACTACTATAGTCTATTCGCTGTTGAAAGGCGGAAGAAGCCCCGCCTTCCCTCCTTCCCCTAAACACCTGAGATTGGCTGGTAGGATGGTGGGCGGTATGGTATGCTCTTTGAAGATAATTAAGGAAGGGGTGGGAGGGGACAATGCTGATAATTCTCTCTCTCTCTCCTCCTCTCCTCTCCTCTCTCCTTCTCTCTCTCTCTCTCTCTCTCTCTCTCTCTCTCTCTCTCTCTCTCTCTCTCTCTCTCTCTCTCTCTCTCTCTCAAGTATTGAGCAACCTTCCCTCCTCTTGCAAATCCTGACTCACCCTTATTGTGTCCTTTCATTATAACTTACGACTCAATCATCAACCTGTACATACTTGCTCAACCTGTACGTACAGTACATGCCTCCTGAATACCGATCCTTCCCTCCCCAACCAGCTTTTGTCCCACCATCCCAACCCTTGGTCCCTCGCCACCACCAAATTGACCTCAGGCTAAATCCACGTGCACCTGTACGCGTGACCCCATTATACCCATTCATTGTCCTTCCTTCCCCCTCCCTCTTCTTCTTCCGCCTCTCATCTCATATCAGTCACCAGCCCCCGTTTCCCAGCATTTCTTCCATATTATTTCTTATGTATTGCCGATATAGAGAATATAATTATTATGTACGTATACACACGTATACGTATACACGTATTATGTACGTATGCGCACGCACACACACACACACACACACACACACACACACACACACACACACACACACATACACACACACATTTTCAGGAGAGGGAAGAGGAGAAGGAGGAAGAGGAAGAGTTTGGTTTGCTCGGTCGTCACTAATCTTGACGCGGTCAACTGCGTTCGACGATTGAGATTGCCATGGACTTTGGACCAAAATTAGGAGTCTTCAGTTAATCATACATCATGCATGTGTTC
>JACEEZ010021744.1:64827-69827 GCA_016584305.1 Chionoecetes opilio
GAGTGGCCTAAGAACACCCACATGCCCTGCCTATCAACTCTACCTTCGATTGCGAGTGCATCGGAGGACACGGGGGGGCGGCATGAGCCTCTAATCACACGCGTCCACTATAAGAATCCTGCCTGCCCCACCACGGGCGAGGACCCAACCATCACAGCCCTCAAGTGAACCTCCAGAGCCCTACCATCCGAGCCCTGAGTCACCAAATGCCTTTCAGGCGCTATAGGCACATATGATAAAGCAAAAAAAAAAAAAAAAAAAAATTATTATATATATATATATATAAAAATATATATATATTTTATATATATATATATAATTTATAATAATATAAGCGAAAGTGTGTCTGTCTGTCGTCTGTCTGTTGTGTGTGTGTGGTATAGGTTCCGCCCCCCGTGGCGCAAACACCTCATATGGCACATTTTTTTTTAATCGGGTTGACCAGGGAAAGGCATAAGCCCACTTATGAGATGATCCGATCACTTTTTTTTTTTTTTTTTTTTTTGCAGCCTATTAGCGAGAATTGTGAAAACAAAATGGGTTGCGAGAATTGAGGAAACCTTGATGTAGGGTGATGGGTAATGGGTGAGTGAATGGGTGGGGTGATGGGTAATGGGGTGTGGGGTGATGGGTGAGGTGGGGGGGGGGGGTGATGGGTAATGGGTTTGGGGGGAGTGAAATGGGTGGGGGGTGATGGGTAATGGGTGTGTAGTGATGGGTAATGGGTGAATGAATGGGTGGGGGGTTATGGGTAATGGGTGGGGTGAATGGGGGTGTGGTGATGGGTAATGGGTGAGTGAATGGGTGGGGGGTGATGGGGAATGGGTGAGTGAATGGGTGGGGGGTGATGGGTAAAGGGTGAGTGAATGGGTGTGTGGTGATGGGTAAGGGTGAGTGAATGGGTGGGGGGTGATGGGTAATGGGTGAGTGAATGGGTGTGTGGTGATGGTAATGGGGATGAATGGGTGGGGGGTGATGGGTAATGGGTGAGTGAATGGGTGGGGGGTGATGGGTAATGGGTGTGTGGTGATGGGTAATGGGTGAGTGAATGGGTGGGGGTGATGGTAATGGGTGAGTGAATGGGTGGGGGGTGATGGGTAATGGGTGAGTGAATGGGTGTGTGGTGATGGGTAATGGGTGAGTGAATGGGTTTAGTGAATGGGTGGGGGGTAATGGTGAGTGAATGGGTGGGGGGTGATGGGTAATGGGTGAGTGAATGGGTGGGGGGTGATGGGTAATGGGTGAGTGAATGGGTGGGGGAATACATACATTTCTACATCCATGATTTTTAGGAAAGTTAGAAGGGGTATCTGGAGAGTCCATGTTTGGTGGGCCGGGCCCCCCAAACCAGGTGGGGGGCCGAAGGCCCACCAATACCCTCCGCAGAGCTAGCCAAAAAGTCCGCCGGAGGGCGGCTTTGCGGCTAGTATATATATATAGCTGGGCTCTAAATACATTGAATGTATTAAATACTAAATACATGGGATAAATGTATTTAAATACTAAATACATTTTGCGAATTATCTAAAATATTCAAATACTAAATACATGAATTGTATTTAAATACATTTGTAAATACATTTCAAAAATACCACAAATGTTAACATGTATTCAGTAATTCATGATTAACAATATACGTAGAATACTTTTATAAATGTTTAAAAGGGTACTTTCCTTTGTATTTTCCCCTTTTTTGGGAGGCCTTCTCGCCAGAAGGCCGCCCCACCAGTTGGGGGGTTTATGGCCAAAATTTAAATGATAAAAAGAGTATTTACATTTTATATTTTGATATTTAAATACAATGTATTTAAATATTCATTAAAGTATGTAAATTACTGTATTTAAATACGTGAAAACCAATCTATTTAAATACTGCCCAGCTCTGTATATCTATCTATCTATGTATTTGGGGGTTTCGCCCCCCCAGATCTCCATGTGTTATTTTTTCATTTCCGACAGCTTTTGTGTGGGTTAGAAATATTCCTTATAATAAGAAACGAAACGTTCAGGATACTTAAAACCACCGATTGGTTGTGTTGTATTTTATTGGTCTAAACTGCACTTATACCTTTATGTATTTCACTTTTCCACCTACAGTATACATGCATTCCACGCACTATAGTACACCGGTGCTCGAATGTCTCTTATCTTTGCCTCTCCGTAGCATTGATGAGAGGAGGATGCAGTCAGTTCGTACACAAGTTGTTTCGTTTCACCAGTAAATTCGTACACCTAAAAGTTTTTTTCGTAGTCTATTGAAACTATAGTCGTTTCGTAACACTGAGCTCAGAGTTTAACTTGATGATAGAGTTACGAAACGACACACCAGATATGTACGAAAAAACTCAAAATCAGTGTAGAAACAACTAACAAAACCTGGGTACGAAACAACTTGTGTACGAAACTCCCTGTATTGCTAGTCCTTTCCTCCCCTAAACACAAAAATCAAGGTTACCTAGTTTATCCCCGCCGTTCCAGCACTCATTTTACTTAATTTGCTTCTCTATCCATTCTTCATACACCTTGCGTACCCACCCTTCGTTCGTTCCAATCTCACTTTAATGCCACCGCCATCCGTTTTCCTTCACTTGACTCATTCCTCCATCTCATCCTTGTCTCCTATTTCTTTCCTCGGCCACTTCCCGCATCTTTCCCTCCCATATCATCTTCTCTATACACTTCTAGCACAAGACACATTTCTTTTTTATTTGGACTTCCTCATTCCATCATCTATATATAGGCATTCGGCAGCATACCATTCTTGCACTCTTCACATTCCCCCTACAGGTCCTGACCAACCATAAACAACTCAACATGAAATAAACAACTAATAACATAACTTTATATGGCTTGTATATTAGAAAAACCTTCATCATGCGACCCTACGAACAGTGTGCGAGTGCTCTTCAGCAACCTTAGCACTATGAACAAACATGGTGAAAAAACGAACAAATGTGGCGGATGGATGATCGCAAAGATCGTTTGAAAATACCTCTAAACGCGTTGCGAACGTTCCAAGATCAATCTAAGTGCAAAGATGATCTTAGAGACGCGTTACGAACGTTCGAACATCCGGCCCCAGTACTGGTGGCAAGAGAAAGATCATGCGCCACTCCGCGTTTGCTAACAAGAGATGCCGGTATCAGGCATCAAATGGTAGCAAAATACCAAAAGATGCCGGTAGCAGGCCCCAAAAAAAATCCCAAGATTGACAAAAATGACGGCTTTGAAGTATGAAAAGCCTATTTTTGGGTCCCTGACGCACTAAGCTATTAGGATAGGAAAGATCGCCACCCAGGGCAAACCCTGGGTATACTGGCAAACCCCAATCCCATCTGGTTAAAGGAAACCAGGTACACTCAGATCTGAAAGAAAAAGAAACACACGTTTTGGCAACGCCGTGCCCAAAAAGGCTGAGGCCAGTGGTCCCCCAGCCGGCCCAGCAAATCATAACCATCCCAATAAGCACCCCCGGGGAGAGGGGCTGAAAACTTGGTAGGGAAGGAAGGGTGGGAGGCCGAAGGCCGTGCACTAGCTCTGTCAGGGACCCAAAAATAGGCTTTTCATACTTCAAAGCCGTCATTTAGGGGCCCTTAGAGCTAGTGCACTAAGCTACCTGCCACTTGGAAAACGAGGGGAAGAAGCCCCGAGCCCCGCGGGGAGGCAAAAGAGCAACTGCACAAAAACAAAACGATACCACTAGTATAAATCAACCAGAATCAAGCGGAAACGTCAAAGGGGGGGCCCGGCGTCCACCACCCCACCCCTCCAGCGAGGGAGTCCCCGGGCAACACAGGGGAAGTCCACGACGGAGTGGGACAGGTAACGAGCCACGAAGCACGAGCCGTACTCCACTGTCCCCCTTCCCGTACCCTCTCCAAGGAATGGGTGCGGAGAAGGCCAGAGACCAAAAACAACACCCCGGACGTCATGGGCGCGAGGGGGTGACCCGGATCCGCCGACTCGAGACGCCCGGAGCCGGCCGGCAATCCCCTGGTGGTGAGGGGACGACCAGTGACAGGATCGCCGGAACAGGAAATGCAGGTCCCCACGCCCAGGCTCGGAAGCATCCAGGTAACACCGGAGCGCCGAAACCCGGGCACAAGGGGTGTGCGGCGCCCGNTTGGGGTGACCTGGAGGTAAGGTTACATGCATATGGTACTGAGCGATTGTGAATGGTCATTTGACCCACAAGACATTTGCGTCCCAAGTCAAAAGACACAAGTCAATTGGGTATCAGGTCATACGTAATGAAATCATCTTGTCCCTTGTCCAACTTGTCCCCTAGGACAAACCGTCATCAAGCGTTCCTTGTCAAGCACACTTGACCGCAAGTTTATCACTAAGATGTCGTCAGTAAGAGAGAGAGAGAGAGAGGAGGAGAGAGAGAGAGAGAGAGAGAGAGAGAGAGAGAGAGAGAGAGAGAGATGAGAGAGACGATTAGAGCGAAACTTTTCGAGCGAGAACGATTCAGGAATACTTTTCGAGCGGAGAACGTCACAATACTTTTCGAGCGGAGAACGATCCAGCGAATATTTTCGAGCGGAGAACGATTCCAGGAATACTTTTTCGAGCGGAGAACGATTCCAGCGAATACTTTTTCGAGCGGAGACGATTAGAGCGAATACTTTTTCGAGCGAGATAGACAATGAGAGAGAGAGAGAGAGAGAGAGAGAGAGAGAGAGAGAGAGAGAGAGAGAGAGAGAGAGAGAGAGAGAGAGAGAAGAGAGAAGAGAGAGAGAAAGATATATATATATATATATATATATATATATATATATATATATAATACGTATATAATATATATATATATATTAAAAAAACCATATATTATTATATATATATATATATTATATTATATATATATATATTATATATATAATATATATATATATATATATATTATATATATATATATATATATATATATTATATATAAAATAATATATATATATATATATATATATATATAGTATTATAATAATAATAATATAAGCGAT
>JACEEZ010021744.1:74827-89827 GCA_016584305.1 Chionoecetes opilio
ATCTACGGAAAATTCCCCGAGGATATGTTATTTATTTAGTTAACGCTAATTTATGCAGGGTTTTTAATTCATTTACAAAAATTAAATAAGAAAAAGAAAGCTAATTAAATTCCGCTTCTATGAAGTTGCATGTAAAGTCTTCCGAAAAATATCAAATTGCGATGAGTTTAAGTGAATAAATTTATGCTTTTCTTCATCCAAAATGAATTTCTTTAGTGTTTTTTTACAGTTTTTTTTTTTGAAAAATTTTATAGAACAAACTTTCCGAAGATAACATGATCATTATAGAATCCATAGTTACTGTATTCAGGGACCTTTTTTATTTGCCGATACATTGATGATGTTATTTTTTAGTTAACGCTAATTTAGGCATGGGGAATTCTTTTACAAAAAACAAAAACATCAAGGGAAAGCAATGCAAATCCTTTTTCTAGCTAGCACTAAAATTTTTTCTCGCAAAAATTAAATGGCGAAGAGTTTAAGTCAAAAAATTTAGGGCGCATATTTCTTCACTCTTCAAAGCTTTTTTAGTGTATTTTACGTTTTTTTTGATAATTAATAGAACAAACAGTTACAAGATAAGGATATCAATATACTGATAAAATTAGGGAAAGGGGAAAAGGGGGGATGTTCAAAATGCAGGAAACGCAAAAAAGGGGCCTCCACGGTCAGGGGGGGGTTGGGCGGGGCCGATCACGGTAAAAATCTGGAACTTCTTCCTGTTTTATTTTTCCAATTTCCATGCTTAAAACTTTTTAAGAGAGAGTGACAAAAACACCTCCCTAACTAAATTGGCACACACCCATTTTTGTCTCCTTTTTTTCTTTTTTTATAGGGGTGGCAACTAAACGGGGTTTTTTTGTTACCTATTTTTTGGGGGCTCTTTGGGCATCCTTTTTTGGGTTAAAAAAAAAAAAAAAAAAAAAAAAAAAAAAAAATATATATATATATATATAATTATATATATATATATATATATAATATATATATTTATATTATATATATATATATATTAAAAATATAAATATTATTATATATTAATATAATTTATTATTTATATATATAATATATATGAGAGCGAGGAGGGGGCGGGGTGGTTTGCGTCTCCCACTGGCGTTTTCGGTGACCAGAGTTCGATCGGAAGAACCCAAAAAATTTCGCACCGTGGTGGCCCAAGAACACCCACACCCTTCTTTTCAACCTACCCTTTGATTTCGAGGCATCGGGGGACACAGGGGGCGGCATGAGCCTCTAATCACCGCGTCACTATAAGAATCCTGCCCGCGCCACCCCGGGCGAGGACCAACCCTCACGCCCTCAAGTGAACCTCCAGAGCCTACCATCCGAGCCCTGAGTCACCACTGCCTACAGGCGCTATAGGCACATATGTATAAAAGCATAAAAAATATATATTATATATATATATATATATATATATATATATATATATATATATATATATATAATTTATATAATATAAAATAAAATATATATATTATATAATAATATAAGCGAAAGTGTGTCTGTCTGTCTGTCTGTCGGGTGTGGGTGGTGTATAGGTTCCGCCCCGTGGCGCAAAAACCTCATATGGCACATTTTTGGAATCGGTTGACCAGGGGAAGGCCATAACCCCACTTATGAGATGATCCGATCACTTTTTTTTTTTTTTTTTTTTTAGCAAACCTATTAGCGAGAATTGTGAAAACAAAAGTGGGTTGCGAGAATTTAGGAACCTTGATGTAGGGTGGGTGGGTAATGGGTGAGTGAATGGGTGGGGTGATGGGTAATGGGGGTGGGGTGTGGGTGAGTGAATGGGTGGGGGGGTGATGGGTAAGGGTGTGGGTGAGTGAATGGGTGGGGGTGATGGGTAATGGGTGGGGTAGTGATGGGTAATGGGTGAATGAATGGGTGGGGGGGGATGGGTAATGGGTGAGTGAATGGGTGTGTGGTGATGGGTAATGGGTGAGTGAATGGGTGGGGGGGGTGATGGGTAATGGGTGAGTGAATGGGTGGGGGTGATGGTAATGGGTGAGTGAATGGGTGTGTGGTGATGGGTAATGGGTGAGTAATGGGTGGGGGGTGATGGGGAATGGGTGTGAATGGTGTGTGGTGATGGGTAATGGGTGAGTGAATGGGTGGGGGGTGAGGGAATTGGGGAGTGAAAGGTGGGGGGTGATGGTAATGGGTTGTGTGGTGATGGGGTTTAAAGGGTGAGTGAATGGGGTGGGGGGTGATGGAATGGGTGAGTGAATGGGTGGGGGGTTTATGGGTAAAGGGTGAGTGAATGGGTGTTGGTGATGGGTACTGGTGGTGATGGGTTGAGTGAATGGGTGGGGGGTAAAGGGTGAGTGAATGGGGGGGTTTATGGGTAATGGGTGGTGAATGGGGGGGGTGATGGTTTAAAGGGTGAGTGAATGGGTGGGGGGGAATACATACATTTTACATCCATGATTTCAGGAAAGTTAGAAGGGGGCTATTGGAGAGTTTCCCTGTTTGGTGGGCCGAAGGCCACCAAACAAGGTGGTGGGCCGAAGGCCACCAATAGCCTCGCAGGGCTAGCCAAAAGTCCGCCCGGAGGGCGGCTTTGGGGCTAGTATATATATATAGCTGGGCTCTAAATACATTTGAATGTATTAAATACTAAATACATGGGATAAATGTATTTAAATACTAAATACATTTTGCGAATGTATCTAAATATCAAATACTAAATACATGAATTGTATTTAAATACATTTGTAAATACATTTCAAATATACACACAAATGTTAACATGTATTCAGTAATTCATGATTAACAATATACGTAGAATACTTGATAAATGATAAAGGATACTTTCCTATTGTATATTTCCCTTTTTAGGGAGGCCTTCTCGCCAGAAGGCCGCCCCACCAGTTGGGCGGTTTATGGCCAATTACGTGTAAAAAGAGTATTTACATTTTTATTTTATGAGTATTTAAATACAATGTATTTAAAATATTCCTTAAAGTATCGTAAATACTGTATTTAAAATACGTGAAAACCAATCTATTTAAAATACTGCCCAGCTCTGTATATCTATCTATCTATCTATGTATTGGGGGGTTTCGCCCCCCCAGATCTCCATGTGTTATTTTTCATTTCCGACAGCTTTGGTGTGGGTTAGAAATATTCCTTATAATAAAACGAAAAACGTCTAGGATACTTAAAACCACCGGATTGGTTGTGTTGTTATTGTATTGGTCTAAATTGCACTTATACCTTATGTATTTTCACTTTCCTCCTACAGTATACATGCATTCCACGCACTATAGTACACCGTGCTCGACTGTCTCTTATCTTTGCTCTCCGTGATTGATGAGAGGAGGATGCAGTCAGTTCGTCCACAAGTTGTTTCCGTACACCGTAATTTCGTACACCGGCTAAAAAGTTTTTCGTAGTCTATATGAACTTAGTCGTTCGTACACTGCTCAGAGTTTAACTTGATGATAGGTTTACGAAACGACACACCAGATCATGTACGAAAAAACTCAAACTCAGTGTACAAGGCAACTAACAAAACCTGGGTACGAAACAACTTGTTTACGAAACTCCCTGTGATTGCTAGTCCTTCCTCCCCTAAAACACACACATCAGGTTACCTAGTTTATCTGCCGTTCCAGCACTAATTTTACTTAATTTGCTGTTCTATCCATTCTCCAGACACTACTTGCGTACCCACCACCCTTCGTTTCGTTCCAAATCGCACTTTATGCCCCGCCATCCGTTATCCTCACTTGACTCATTCTCTTCCATCCCATCCTTGTCCTCCTATTCTCCTCCGGCCACTTCCCGATCTTACTCTCCCATATCATCTTCTCTATACCATTCTACACAAGACACATTTCTTTTTATTTTGGACTTTCACTCAGCCGTCATCTATATATAGGCATTCGCCGCGATACCATTCATTGCACTCTTCACTTCCCCCTACAGCGTCCTGAACCACATAAACACTCACATGAATACACAACGAATACATACTTATATGGCTTCTATATAGAAAAACCTTCCATCAGGACCCTACTAACAGTGTTGTGAGTGCTCTCCAGCAACCTTAGCACTATGAACAAACAATGTGAAAAAACGAACAAATGTGGCGGATGGATGATCGCAAGATCGTTTGAAAATACCCTAAACGCGTTGCGAACGGTTCCAAGCATCATCTAAGTGCAAAGATGATTCTAGAGACGCGTTACGACGTTCGACATCCGGCCCCAGTACTGGTGGCAAGAGAAAGATCATGCGCACTCCGCGTTTGCTAACAAAGAGATGCGGTATCAGGCATCAAATGGTAGCAAACTACCAAAGATTCCGTATCAAGCATCAATGTAGCGAAAATACCAAAAGATGCCGGTAGCAGGCATCAAATGGTAGCAGAATAACCAAAAGTAATGGCCGGTATCAGGCAGCAACATGGTAAGCAAAATACCAAAAGCTGCCGGTAGCAGGCTCAAATGGTAGCAAAATACCCAAAAGATACCGGTATCAGGCATCAAATGGTAGCAAATACCAAAAGTGCCGGTATCAGTCAGGCATCAATGGGTAGCAAAATACCAAAGATGCCGTATCAGGCATCAAATGGACAAAATACCAAAAGATGCCGGAAGAAAATTTTCGTGTGACGCATCTCAAGAAACGAGAGTTAGGGTAGGGGAATGGGCGGTTTTGCATCAAAGAAAGTCCCACTCATTCAGTAACCTCATAAGCTTTCCTTCATCCTATCGTGGTTCTCCAATACCTTACGAAGTGCGAACAAACATATAAATACCTCACTCAGTCCTACTCAACACGTGAATTGACAGAATATCACAAGAAAACATGACACACAAAATGGCTTGCTACTCACAGCAACAACAGCTCACACGGCCTCCTGTTCCTTGCTTCCGCCTCTTCCTGCTCCACCCGGCTGCCCGAAGCTCGCAGGCAGCCACGGTACCTTACACACCACAACACAACGTAACGTTATAGTTTTCATACGCGAATCCTCCTAAAATGTCGTTACACAACAACAAATAAGAGCACACACCACACCACCGCCGGCTACCAGCCTCACCTCCTCCCTGCCTCCTCTCCTCCCGCTGAAGTTTCCGAGGCAATACCAAAACGACTCGCAAAGCCTCGACACATTAGATTCATTTCACTGTTTTTTCCTCGATTCTATATTGTGACTTGCTTAACTTGTATCTATCGTGAGCTTTAAGGTTCGTTTTGATGGGAAAGTAAACGTGGGAAGATGTTATACTTGATTGCTGCAATAATTATGATCACAATCCTTCACTAATTATTTGCTTCAATTGTTTTTTCGAGTGTCTCTGAGATGTATGAAGAGAGAGAGAGAGGTGTGTGTGTGTGTGTGTGGTGTGCGCGCGTGTGCGTGTTGTGTGTGTGTGTGTTGTGTGTGTGTGCAGTGACGTAGCTACGGGCATGTGCCCTAACTGGAAAAAAAAACTAACAGAACCATAAAATCCCCCCACTGGCCAGGAGCATTAGAATGCCCTGCGCCTCCGTTTGCCTATGTGCCCCCCCCCTACTTAGCTTGTGCCCCCCAAGGTTGCGCCCCCTATCTATAGATACCTGGACCACCACTGATTAGTGCTAGTGTTAGTATTGTATGGCTAAAAAAAAGTTGTTATTTGGTTATTTCCGTCATTTACCTAGTTTTCTTGTTAATATTTAGTCTTATATAATCGGGAAAAGTGCGAAACACGAAACATAACAGGCATTTTAAACAACCATTCGAGTTTAAGCAATTGTTAATGATAAAAAAAGGTGTTATTTGATAGTATTTCGTTATTTAGTATAATCTATCTTGTTACTGAAGGGTTAATACTGGCCTTAGGAATCCTTGTCTTTTATTCACTGTATTTTTAGCGAGTATTACAGATATTACTTGATTTTTAAGAGAGCAATGGACACGCACGTCCGCCCACTCTAACCCCTTGGGGAACACTTAGGCTTGGTTGACGTCATTTTATCACTCTATAAAAGAGAGAGTATAATAATGAAGTATATAATAAGAATAATCAAATAAAAATGATGATATAATAATAAAACCACCACTCTAACCACTCTGCCACTCTAAATGTTTTCAGAAATCCCAAGACTGCCCCCAAAATCCAATGACAAAAATGACGGCTTTGAAGTAATGAAAAGCCTATTTTTTGGGTCCTGACGCACTAAGCTATTAGGATAGGAAAGATCGCCACCCAGGGCAAACCCTGGGTATAACTGCACCTAATCCCCCATCTGGTTAAAGGAAACCAGTCTACACTCAGATCTGAAGGAAAAAGAACACACGTCTGGCAACGCCGTGCCAACCCTGCCTGAGGCCAGTGGTGTCCGCCAGTCGGCCCAGCAATCAAACCATCCCAATAAGCACCCCCGGGGAGAGGGCCTGAAAACTTGGTGGGGAAGAAAGGGTGTGAGGCCGAAAGGCCGTGCACTAGCTCTGTCCGTGACCCAAAAAATAGGCTTTTCATACTTCAAAAAGCCCGTCATTTTAGTCCCCTTAGAGCTAGTGCACATAAGCTACCTGCCACTGGGAGACGGGCAAGAGCCCCCCGAGCCCGCGGGGAGGCAGAAAGAGGAGCAACCTGCACAAGAACAAAACGATACTCAACTAGTATACTCACCAGAATCAAGCGGAAACGTCAAGGGAGGCCACGGCGTCCACCACCCCAGCCCTCACAGACGGAGGGAGTCCAGGGCAACCACAGGTGAAGTGCCACGACGGAGTGGGACAGTTAACGAGCCCACCGAAACACAGGCCGTACTCCACTTCCCCCTTCCCGTACCCTCTCCAAGGAATGGGTGCGGAGTGAAGGCCAGAGACGCAGCAACACCACTCCGGACGTCATGGGCGGCGAGGGGCGTGACCCGGATCCGCCGACTCGATGCCGCCCCGGAGCCGGCCGGCAATCTCCCTGGTGGTTGGGGGACGACCGTGAACAGATCGCGAACAGGAACTGCAGGTCACACGCCCAGGGCTCGAACATCCAGGTAATCCCGGAGAAGCCGGAAACCGGTCACAAGGGGTGTGCGGCGTCCCCCAGCAGACCAAGCCGGAAAACGACGACCGGTTGGAGACGGTGGTCCCCTGCCGTCTCGTTCTTACTCAGCACCTGGTCGAGAGGGAGTAGACAGCGGAGCCGTCCGCGAGAAGAGTCGTCCACTGGGGGAAACGGGTTAGCGCCCTTCAGCTGAGAAGCCCGAACCCCTAGTCAGGGCCAACCAGGAACAAGGCTTCTGCAAGGAGGCGAGGTCCGGCAGCTTCTGACCTAAAACTGTTCGCCCTGCAGGAACCGGAACGGGAAACCTTCTCCAGGGACCAGAAGGGGCCAGGACGACCGGGAGGGGGTTTTGGTGGAACAAACCCCTCTCCAACATGGTCACAGAAACGCCGGTCCAGGACCAAACCCCACCGTATTTGAGGGGGTCACCAGGGGCCGCCAGTGATGGGAGAGAGTAGCGGAGAACCTCCCCACGTCTGGCCAGGAAGGAGAGGAAATCCAGGACAACCGATTCAGAGACGTCGCGGAGGCCCTTGAGTTGAGGACGACTGAAAGTGCTTCCAAGTGAGACTGATACTGGTCCTCGTAGGGAGGACGGGGCGAAGGCCGCCACGGTCCTCCGCTACCGCGTCCGAGACCATCCGACGGAGAGAGGTAACGGGAAACTCCAGGCGTGTAGGCTTCCAGTGGAAAGAAGCCTGGCCGGGAGCTCCTCCAACAAAGCGAGGGCCCCTAGAGTGAACCGGGGAGGGACACCAAGCCTTCAGTTCGGAGACCTGACGGTTGCGGCCGGCCAGAGAGGAGCCACCATGGTCACCTTGCCGCTGTAGCTAACGCAGCTTGTTGCATACCGTTTCAGGAGGCCACTGGTGCAGGGAGGCGGAAACAGGTAACATGGCGCACCTGTTCAGTCCTTCCGTGAGGGCGTCCGGTCCTCCGCAGCTTGTCCGCACCCCCTCGTCAAAAAGGCCTGTAGTTGGGCACGAGCGGCGGGACGCGTAAGAGGTCCACCTCCGGGTGCCCCACCGGCCACAGAGAGCCCAACAGCGCTCCGGCGAAGCTGCCACTCCACCGACGAGCCCCGGAGCGAGACAGGGCATCAGCCCACACATTCTCCCACGCCCGGCAGGAACCTGGCAGACAGACTGAAGGTGGAAACGGGCCAGCCAGTCGCAAGATTTCTCCAAAAGGGACACAGAGGGCGGATTTGGATGTCCCTTGGCGCGAGACGTGGACGCGCGACCATGGTGTCCCATCTTCAAGCACGAGCCGTCCCCTCTGGGAAGGGGGGGGGGGGTTCGATCGAGGAAGAGAAGAGGAACCAGTCAGCTCCTTGACGTTGATTTGGAAATCTGCGCTCCACCCCGGACCACCCTTCCGAAAACCCTGCGGCCGTTCGGAGGATTGGTAGCCCCACCCGACGTCCGAAGCGCATCGACATCACGAAGACCGTAGAGGGCGAGGCATCAGCCACCCGGTCCACAGCGGAAGAACCGCCCTCCCACCAACCACTTGTCCAGTAGTGGTTAAGGGCAGGGGAGGACGGGGCCGGATCAAGTCGCGGGGTCGCACCGGAACGGCTGTGTTTCACCACCCCGGACAAAGGCGACGGAGAGCGGAGGCGGCCTATGGGAGTGAACCTCTGCGGCGAAGTTGAGCGAGCCGAGAAGGGTGTCCCAAATGCTTCCTTACAAAGAACGGGACACCGAGGCCCGGAAGAGGCGTTGATGAATCTTGGCCGCTTTACCCCCCGAGATGCGGACCCAGCCGAACGGAGTCCCCATTGCATTCCCACCAAGTAATGTGGGGAGAGGGGGTAAGGACGGACTTTCCCTTTGTTGACTAGGAACCCCCAATCTCCCCGCCGCCACGCATAGCTCGGGTCCAGCATGCGAAACCGCTTCCTCCTGAGACGGTGCAGACACCAACCAATCGTCCAACTACAAGAGGCAATTCCACCATGCGACACCATCCGCTGAGCCCATCACTTTTGGTGAGCCGCGTAAAAACCCTCGAGCGGATGGAGAGTCCGAAGGGTAGTCTGGTGAACTGCACGTTTCCGATCCCACCTGGAGACTAGGAAGCGGCCGGAACCGAGGATGAATGGGGACATTCCAGTAGTCGTCCTTGAGATCGAGGGACCGCCATCCAGTCCCCCTTGCCTCAGCCGAAGGCGGACCTGGGCCAAGGTCAGCATACGGTACCTGTGGTTGCGCCCAAATCCGTTAGGCGGCTTTGAGGTCCAAGATAGCCGCCCTTTTGAAGATGTCCTCTTGGGTACGATGAAAATGCGGAACGAAGACCTTTCCCCGCGCCTTCTCCACTACCCGGAGGAGGTGCATTTCCGACACGTGGGCGGCGAGCAACTGTGGGAACCGGCGTCCAAGAAAGGAGGTCGCCGAAGGGCGGTCAGGGCAATCCAGGCCAAGAAAAGACCGTTTTCGGACCACCCTGGCGGCCCAACCTCTCTGCGCCAGGCTGCCAGAACCCGGACAGGAGGCTCTGGAAGGAAGCTCAGAAGCAGAGCAACCCTTGGAGGAAGGTTTTGTGGACAGAGCGGGCCCCGAGCGAAAGGCCCGGAGACCCAGAGCCCTGATCCCGGAAGGCCCACCCCACTGGGACGACGAGGATCCTGGGGGCCCATCCACACGGGGGTGAGCGTTCCTGGACGGCCCTTCCCGACAAAAAGAAGCCCTAAAAAAAAACCCGAACGACTGCTTGCCCCCTCCCGGAACCCCCGGACCGGAAACGGGTTCCTGGGGGCCGGAGTTAAGACACCAGAGTGACGGTGGTGGAAATGAGGCGATGACACTGCCTGCAAGGAGGGCTTCCGCATACCTCCGATCGAAGAGACTAATCCGGAGTAATCTGGCTGTCGAGTCAGCTCCGGCAGGCCCGAAGGCCTCGCGCCGAAGAGCCAATCGTGCATTGCCGGTCCTGTCAATGGCCGGGCGGACCGTCGGGAGGAGGGAGGCGCCGAACGCATCACAGGCGATCGACCCAAGCCGACAGACATCCGACCCCGTGAGGCCTTGGAGAGGGAAGCGTGACCACGGCGAGAGGAGAGACAGTCCGCCAGCTGCTGAAAGAAGGCAACAGAAGAGGACACAGGGAGGCGGTTGCCGCTCCTGAAAGTCCCCGGCGAAAAGCTCCTCCTTCACCTGGGTTGTCGCCCGCCACGGGAGGCATTGGCAGAAAGCCGGACACCCCCGAGGAAATCATGCCATCACTACGTGGGAAGCCACCAGAGGCCGGGAGAACCGGGATCGGGGTCCAGGACGGAGAAGGCCCCGGTCACACTGGTGGTACCCGCTCTCCACAACTTCGGCAGGGTCAAGGCCGTCCTTCATGCCAGGGCAACCGGTTTCTGTGCCCCGAGAGAAAGTAAGGCCACTTGGAATCCTGGCTTCCCCTCCACACACGGGAAGTTCCAAGATCCGGAACTGGGGCCCCACGAGCCGTGCATCTCCATACGCACCGATGGGCAAACAAGCCCGGCCCGGTCCAACCGTCTCACAAGCAATCGACCGGCGTCATCGGTGCCCAGGTAAATCAGGACGGAGGAAGAAGTAGGTGGTGTCCCAAGGCAGCATCCTCAGCCGGGACGAGGGGAAGTGCACAAGAGAAGGCAACCTCAAAGAAAAGGCGGAGGGAGGCCCCGGCGGAACAGTGGACTCATGGGGGGCGGAAGTCCCCCGAACCGTCGTCCTCTATGGGCCCGGGTAGGGCGGTGAGCAAAACTCTTGCCCCCGTCGAGCACACCACAGGTAGAATCCATCCCGACTACCACAGACTCACAGAAGGAAGGCACCGGTGAGAGGGAAATCAGTCGATGTGGATCTGCAACCCTCCGAGTCGTCGGACTAACGGGACCCAGAAGTTAAGTGGACATCCATTCTTGCCATGAAGGAGTTCACTAGTCATCCAAGCCGACAACCCCGGAGGCACAGGAGGTGAGGTTGGGGAAAGGCCCAGGAGGACGCCTGACCAGCGTAAGAGCCCAGACCCACCCGCAAGTCCTCGACCTGGAGTCGCGGTCAGGTGAGGGACTGAGGACACCGCCAGATCTCTCCACCGTCAGCACGATCCTACACCGAGGCCCCTTTTTCTTTTTTTCATGGAAGCAGAGGCAGGGGTCGGGAGGTGCTTGAGTCAACCTAGCCTCGCCGGTAAGGCAGGGCCCACCCCCCTCCGGGAGGATGAGCCGCAGCCCTCCACAGCAATACCGGGCAATCGGCGGACGAAGAGGTCCGACAGAAGGCATGGGGCGTGCGAGGAGCAGAGCTTTTGGCCTCGGACTTAAAGGATCACCAAGCAGCCCTGGGCCCGCAATTGATCCGCTGGAAAAAAAAAAAAAAAAGAAGGGTAAAACAATGAGAGGGAAAGGGACTAGACGCAACACGAAACGCCCCAAACCCCCAGCCGGCATCGCCACACGCACTGCCCCTACCCCCAGTAATGTGGATGGTCGGGGGAGGGGGGGGGGGGTCAACATGGCCAGCCAGGACCGCTCCACTCCCCTTCCCGGCCCATGGGAGGGTCCGGGCGTTGTGCGGTGTGGGGTTGCGACGCTTGAGACTCCAGCGACGCCTAGCACCAGCAAGAGCTACGTAACCATCCGCCCATAGCAGCTGTCACCCCGTGCGGCCAGTGAACCACCAACGCCCGTACCGGCCCTTGGGAGGGTCCGGCGGGGTGGGGTGCGGCGTTGCTGCTTCCACGTGGCAGACCAGGAACCACCAACCCCCGTACCGGCCCTTGGGAGGGTCCGGGCGGGGGTGGGGCGTGCCCGGGTGAACGACGAACCTTACAGGTGTCAGGCCAGGGACGCCCTGGTGTGAAGCAGGCCCAGGGGAATAGGCGAAAGCCGCCCCCGGGTCCGTAAGCGTAACACCACAGTCACAGACACAGCTGGAAATAAAACACGGCTGGTCCAAACCAGGGATGAAGAGAACGACACGCAGTCCCGTGAACCACAGAAGATACGAAGCATGATGGGTAAAAACTTCACACACACCCACGTAAACACGAAAAAACAGCAGGTGCTCACCATACAAGCCTGAATAGAAACAACACGTGGTACAGGAGACGTCAGCAGGTGTTGACTCGATGAAGGCAAAAACAATAAATGATTTGCTGGGCCGGCTGGCGGACCACTGGCCTCAGCAGGGTTGGCACGGCGTTGCCAGACGTGTGTTTCTTTTTCTTTCAGATCTGAGTGTAGCCTGGTTTCCTTAACCAGATGTGGGATTAGGTTGCCAGTATACCCAGGGTTTGCCCTGGGTGGCGATCTTTCCTATCCTAATAGCTTAGTGCACTAGCTCTAAGGGGACCTAAAATATCTCAAGGTCCTTAAAACAGCATCCATAAAACTGAACCTTCAATACAGTACACAGGCTTACCTTGAGATAAACTACTGAAGAAATACTTGAATAATCCCCCAAAATCCCAATATTGACAAAAATATCCCAAGGTCCTTAACCCTCTCACGCACGGTGACGCGATCGCGTCAATACCGGCCCGTTTACAATCTGAGCTTTTGACGCGAATTACGTCAAAAAACAGTTACAAATTCGCCAAAAATAAAGTATTTATCAGAATTGCGTCAAATTTTTCTGCGTCAAAGATCCAAGCTAGACCTATAAAATAAACTAATTGTCAACTCTCTCGTGTGTGTGGATGTGAAATGATGAGGGTTTGTGTCTCAGTTTCCACTCAGCAGGCAGCCTGTGAGCGCGTATTGTCGTCCCTTTAAAACGTGTCCCGAGCTGGCCATACTGGCCATATGAAAATTATAATGGTAGCGTTGGAATCCTCATAAACATCCGCTTTTATTGGCATATAAATCATAAAAAGTTGACTCAGGAAGTTTTTCGAGCTCGAAGTGGTGAAACGTAAGTATTTCTTATTTCTCTTTACTCAATTTTTCGGAGTCGGTAAATTCCGCTATTATTGCATTTCTTGTTACTTTTTTCTTTCATAAGGCAGAATAATCTCTTGCAAATCCAATGATATATAATAATGCCAGGAAAAAAGAATACACGTTGGTGAAATTGATAACATAAAAAAATAATTCGCCGCACAGTAAGGCCATTTCGCGGGGCCCCTTAGGGAGCATAAGACGGATGTGGCAGTGGACGGAAAAGCTTATTAAACTTTTCATGCGTGAAAGGGTTAAAACAGCATCCATAAAACTGAACCTTCAATACAGTACACAGGCTTACCTTGAGATAAACTACTGAAGAAATACTTGAATAATGCCCCAAAAATCCCAAGATTGACAACAAATATTTAGACAAATGGTTAGGAGTGGCCTCCCTGGTCAGGTTATTTTAGCACTCTGTAAAAGACAGATCGAGAAGTATAGAAGGATAAGAATAATAGAAATAATAAATGATCATGTCACACTAAAAGATTACTAGGGAATGAGAGATATAAGGAATAAGAAAGACGTGTATTTTATATTTATATAAAATATATATATATTATATATATATATATATATATATATATATATTATATATATATATATATATATAATATTATATATATATATATATAAATATATATATATATATATATTATAATATTATATATATATATATATATAATATTTATATATATAATATATATTATTATATATATTTTATATATTTTATAATATCATCCTTAGTATTATTTTGCTAGTCAGTTAATGACTCTAGTAATAGTCTAGTAAAGTGCTTTGGCCCTTCGGACCATGTATTGATGTTTTTAGTAGTAGTATATATTTGTATGGAGATTGTCTCGCTCATGAAACATTTTTAAAATTACGATGAACAGTTAATGTTACACTCGATCGCCGCACCACCACAACACCGCCGCCGCACTTGTGCCAGGGCGCACACACGATTTTGGAGTTTTCTAAAATGTAAAATATTGGGTATAAGTGGGGTACGAAATTCAAAATTTTTAACGATGGGAAAGTATGTTAAATGATGGCAAATTTAAAAAAGGCAGATTTGANTCAAAAGAAGAGAGAGAGAAGAGAGAGAAAAAAAAAAGAGAGAGGAGAAAAAGAGAAGAAATTTCCCCCCTACCTGACCTACGGTCAAATCCTTCTTATCTCGTCCTCCTCCTCTCTCCTTCTCTCTCTCTCTCTCTCTTCTTTTCTCCCCCTCTCCTCTCTCTCTCCCCCCACTTTATAATTTACTAAATAATATCTAGTTATTTACGAATATATTTTATTTCCAATATTCTGTTTGTTGTGTGTGTATGTGAGAGAGAGAGGAAAGAAGAGAGAGAGAGAGAGAGGGAGAGAGAGAGGAGAGAGAGAGATAATAAGGGGGGAGGGGGGAGGACAAAAAGGGTCTACAAATTTTTACTAACTAGGTAAAAATGGGGGGCCGTGGTCAATTCCGTGGGGATTTTTTCCGTGGGGTAAAAGATGGGGGCAGGGTGCCCGGGTCGGCTTCGCTGTTTGAGTATATATATTTATATTATATAATATATATATATATATATATATAATATTATATAATAAAATTAAATATAAAATTATAATATTAATAATATTTTTATATATATATATTTAAAATTCTGATTTTTTTCAGGTGGAAAAGACACTCGTCATTCTTGATTTTTTTTTTATGCGCGTGCAACTTTTTTCGCCAAAGACACTTGGCATCATCGGCAAAAAATTTTTAAAAATTTAAATACTAAAAATTGTAAAAGTGAAAATCTAAAAAAATTAAAAATAAAAAAAAATCCATATTATCTAAAAAGCTAAAAAAAAAATTAGCTAAGGCAAATTGTCCGTAGGCAAACAAAAGCAAACTAAATTTTTGGGCCTCCCCCGAAAAAAAATATTCGCTTTGAATCCCTAAAACCTTTGAAAAAGTATTTGCTCGAATGTCCGCCGCCGAAAAAGTATTTTGCTCGAAAACGCCTCCCCCTCGAAAAAATATTCGCTGAATCGTCCCCCCGCTCG
>JACEEZ010021744.1:94827-147327 GCA_016584305.1 Chionoecetes opilio
CTACGTAGGTAAAATACAGACAAACAGCCACTCACAGACAGATACACAGACACACACAAGAGAGAGATCACATGCAAGAGAGATATAAAAAAATACAGCTTCCCATATAGAAGCATAGAAGCCTGGAACAACCTTGATGCAAAAGTGATTAATGCAAGAAGTATTCAGGACTTCAAAGGCAAGCTGGATAATAGTAGATTTGGAGACGGGACAGTACGAGCATAGCTCTTTTCCTGTATGTTACAACTAGGCAACTAGGTAAATACACACAAACAGTCACTCACAGACAACCATACAGTCAACCACACAACCACGTACCTCTTGGTCAGCACAGGGAGGTACTGGTAGAGGTAGGTCAGCAGAAGTACCGGCTGTTGGGCAATCCAGACCTCCGGCAGGCGGTTGGCCAGGGCGAAGGCAAACAGCTCGCCACAGCGCTCACCCGACATCATCTTGCCGATGCGCTTCTCCCCGAGGCACTGCGGGGGTGAAGGGGAAGAGAGAAGGTGATGTGAGGTGTGATTCAGTGGTGGGATGTGTGAAGGGATGTGTAGGTCGTGAGAGGTGTGACAGAGAGGGTGTAGAGGTGAGGTGCAAAGAGTGACTGTAGGCCAACCTCAAACAACATACATAATGCAATGAAAGAAACAAATTAATGGTATAATTATGACTGTCAACATGAAGAGAAGTATTCATAAACACACTGCTGATAGTACGAGTTTATCTCAAGGTGTAATGAAACCTTACTGATTACAGGACTTTATGGCACACAAGACATTTTTTTCTAATCTCAACCTTAAATATTTCACACATATAATTTCCCTCCCCCTTCCCCCCTGCATAACTCTTGTCCCTTCACTCCCCCTTCCTCATCCCCCTGCACCCTCTCTTCTTGCTTCCCCCTTTCCCCCCTCCCCCACCACCCCTTCTTACGTCCTCCCTCCCTCCCCTTCCTCACCCCTCACCTCTTATTTCCCCCTTCTCCCCCTGCCCCATAACCCATCACCCCCCTTCCCCTCCCCCTGCAGCCTCTCACCTCCCCTGGCCTCTCGGTGAAGCAGACATCAGCAAGGTTGGATTCCACGGCCCCGGGACACACCAGGGTCACGTGCAGACCCTGACCCATCTTCTCCGTGCGCAGGCTCTCAAAGTAGCCCTGAAAACCAAGGAACTTATAGTATCCTTGCTCTCAAAGTATCCCTGAAAGCCAAGGAACTTATAGTATCCTTGCTCTCAAAGTAACCCTGAAAACCAAGGAACTTATAGTATCCTTGCTCTCAAAGTAGCCCTGAAATCCAAGGAACTTATAGTATCCTTGCTCTCAAAGTATCCCTGAAAACCAAGGAACTTATAGTATCCTTGCTCTCAAAGTATCCCTGAAAACCAAGGAACTTATAGTATCCTTGCTCTCAAAGTACCCTGAAAACCAAGGAACTTATAGTATCCTTGCTCTCAAAGTATCCCTGAAAACCAAGGAACTTATAGTATCCTTGCTCTCAAAGTATCCCTGAAAACCAAGGAACTTATAGTATCCTTGCTCTCAAAGTATCCCTGAAAACCAAGGAACTTATAGTATCCTTGCTCTCAAAGTATCCCTGAAAACCAAGGAACTTATAGTATCCTTGCTCTCAAAGTATCCCTGAAAACCAAGGAACTTATAGTATCCTTGCTCTCAAAGTAACCCTGAAAACCAAGGAACTTATAGTATCCTTGCTCTCAAAGTAACCCTGAAAACCAAGGAACTTATAGTATCCTTGCTCTCAAAGTAGCCCTGAAAACCAAGGAACTTATAGTATCCTTGCTCTCAAAGTAACCCTGAAATCCAAGGAACTTATAGTATCCTTGCTCTCAAAGTAACCCTGAAAACCAAGGAACTTATAGTATCCTTGCTCTCAAAGTAACCCTGAAAACCAAGGAACTTATAGTATCCTTGCTCTCAAAGTAACCCTGAAAACCAAGGAACTTATAGTATCCTTGCTCTCAAAGTAACCCTGAAAAACCAAGGAACTTATAGTATCCTTGCTCTCAAAGTAACCCTGAAAACCAAGGAACTTATATATCCTTGCTCTCAAAGTAGCCCTGAAAACCAAGGAAACTTATAGTATCCTTGCTCTCAAAGTAACCCTGAAATCCAAGGAACTTATAGTATCCTTGCTCTCAAAGTAACCCTGAAAACCAAGGAACTTATAGTATCCTTGCTCTCAAAGTAACCCTGAAAACCAAGGAACTTATAGTATCCTTGCTCTCAAAGTAGCCCTGAAAACCAAGGAACTTATAGTATCCTTGCTCTCAAAGTAACCCTGAAAACCAAGGAACTTATAGTATCCTTGCTCTCAAAGTAACCCTGAAATCCAAGGAACTTATAGTATCCTTGCTCTCAAAGTAACCCTGAAATCCAAGGAACTTATAGTATCCTTGCTCTCAAAGTAACCCTGAAATCCAAGGAACTTATAGTATCCTTGCTCTCAAAGTAACCCTGAAATCCAAGGAAACTTATATATCCTTGCTCTCAAAGTAACCCTGAAAACCAAGGAACTTATAGTATCCTTGCTCTCAAAGTAACCCTGAAAACCAAGGAACTTATAGTATCCTTGCTCTCAAAGTAACCCTGAAAACCAAGGATCTTATAGTATCCTTGCTCTCAAAGTAACCCTGAAAACCAAGGATACTTATAGTATCCTTGCTCTCAAAGTAACCCTGAAAACCAAGGAACTTATAGTATCCTTGCTCTCAAAGTAACCCTGAAAACCAAGGAACTTATAGTATCCTTGCTCTCAAAGTAACCCTGAAAACCAAGGAACTTATAGTATCCTTGCTCTCAAAGTAACCATGAAAACCAAGGAACTTATAGTATCCTTGCTCTCAAAGTAACCATGAAAACCAAGGAACTTATAGTATCCTTGCTCTCAAAGTAACCCTGAAAACCAAGGAACTTATAGTATCCTTGCTCTCAAAGTAACCCTGAAAACCAAGGAACTTATAGTATCCTTGCTCTCAAAGTAACCCTGAAAACCAAGGAACTTATAGTATCCTTGCTCTCAAAGTAACCCTGAAAACCAGGAACTATAGTATCCTTGCTCTCAAAGTAACCCTGAAAACCAAGGAACTTATAGTATCCTTGCTCTCAAAGTAACCCTGAAAGCCAAGGAACTTATAGTATCCTTGCTCTCAAAGTAACCCTGAAAACCAAGGAACTTATAGTATCCTTGCTCTCAAAGTAACCCTGAAAACCAAGGAACTTATAGTATCCTTGCTCTCAAAGTAACCCTGAAAACCAAGGAACTTATAGTATCCTTGCTCTCAAAGTAACCCTGAAAGCCAAGGAACTTATAGTATCCTTGCTCTCAAAGTAACCCTGTTTTAGTAGTAGTTTTATTTCTCAAAGGAGCCTTGAAAACCATGTTAGAGAGGGAGGAAAATACACATGCTGGTTAGTGCCACTTATAAGACATAATGATAATGATAATTTTATTTCACCCAAAGGCAAAGGGATGGGAATGCAAGAAAAGACTGAGGAAGAAGGGAAAGAGTGAGAGAGGGACTAGAGGATTGAGGAAAGACACTGAGGAAGGAGGGCATAGAGTAAGAAAGAAATGAAAGCATTATTTCCCTCGCCCTTTCCTTCCCCTTCCCTTCCCACCTTAGAAACTCACATGAAGAGCATGATTAGGGAGGAAGAAGGGAAGGAATGAAGGAAGAAACTGAGGAAGAAGAGACTCAGGAAGAACAGGAGGAGGGAAGGAAGAGACTCAGGATGAACAGGAGGAGGGAAGGAAGAGACTCAGGATGAACAGGAGGAGGGAAGGAAGAGACTCAGGATGAACAGGAGGAGGGAAGGAAGAGACTCAGGATGAACAGAGGAGGGAAGGAAGAGACTCAGGATGAACAGGAGGAGGGAAGGAAAGAGACTCAGGATGAACAGGAGGAAGCAAGGAAGAGACTCAGGATGAACAGGAGGAGGGAAGGAAGAGACTCAGGATGAACAGGAGGAGGGAAGGAAGAGACTCAGGATGAACAGGAGGAGGGAAGGAAGAGACTCAGGAAGAACAGGAGGAGGGAAGGAAGAGACTCAGGATGAACAGGAGGAGGGAAGGAAGAGACTCAGGATGAACAGGAGGAGGGAAGGAAGAGACTCAGGATGAACAGGAGGAGGGAAGGAAGAGACTCAGGATGAACAGGAGGAGGGAAGGAAGAGACTCAGGATGAACAGGAGGAGGGAAGGAAGAGACTCAGGATGAACAGGAGGAGGGAAGGAAGAGACTCAGGATGAACAGGAGGAGGGAAGGAAGAGACTCAGGATGAACAGGAGGAGGGAAGGAAGAGACTCAGGAAGAACAGGAGGAGGGAAGGAAGAGACTCAGGATGAACAGGAGGAGGGAAGGAAGAGACTCAGGATGAACAGAAGGAAGTAAGGAAGAGACTCAGGAAGAACAGAAGGAAGTAAGGAAGAGACTCAGGATGAACAGAAGGAAGTAAGGAAGAGACTCAGGATGAACAGAAGGAAGTAAGGAAGAGACTCAGGATGAACAGAAGGAAGTAAGGAAGAGACTCAGGAAGAACAGAAGGAAGTAAGGAAGAGACTCAGGATGAAGTAAGGAAGAGACTCAGGATGAACAGAAGGAAGTAAGGAAGAGACTCAGGAAGAACAGAAGGAAGTAAGGAAGAGACTCAGGATGAACAGAAGGAAGTAAGGAAGAGACTCAGGATGAACAGAAGGAAGTAAGGAAGAGACTCAGGAAGAACAGAAGGAAGTAAGGAAGAGACTCAGGATGAAGTAAGGAAGAGACTCAGGAAGAACAGAAGGAAGTAAGGAAGAGACTCAGGATGAACAGAAGGAAGTAAGGAAGAGACTCAGGATGAAGTAAGGAAGAGACTCAGGAAGAACAGAAGGAAGTAAGGAAGAGACTCAGGATGAACAGAAGGAAGTAAGGAAGAGACTCAGGAAGAGGAGAGACTCAGAGCAAAGGAAGAAGGAGAACTCAGGAATGAACAGAAGGAAGTAAGGAAGAGACTCAGGAGAATAAGGAAGAGATCAGGATACAGAAGGAAGCAAGGAAGAGACTCAGGAAGAACAGGAGGAGGGAAGGAAGAGACTCAGGATGAACAGAAGGAAGTAAGGAAGAGACTCAGGAAGAACAGAAGGAAGTAAGGAAGAGACTCAGGAAGAACAGAAGGAAGCAAGGAAGAGACTCAGGAAGAACAGAAGGAAGTAAGGAAGAGACTCAGGAAGAACAGAAGGAAGTAAGGAAGAGACTCAGGAAGAACAGAAGGAAGTAAGGAAGAGACTCAGGATGAACAGAAGGAAGTAAGGAAGAGACTCAGGAAGAACAGGAGGAGGGAAGGAAGAGACTCAGGATGAACAGAAGGAAGTAAGGAAGAGACTCAGGAAGAACAGGAGGAGGGAAGGAAGAGACTCAGGATGAACAGAAGGAAGTAAGGAAGAGACTCAGGAAGAACAGAAGGAAGTAAGGAAGAGACTCAGGATGAAGTAAGGAAGAGACTCAGGATGAACAGAAGGAGGGAAGGAAGAGTCTCAGGATGAACAGAAGGAAGCAAGGAAGAGACTCAGGATGAAGTAAGGAAGAGACTCAGGAAGAACAGAAGGAAGTAAGGAAGAGACTCAGGATGAAGTAAGGAAGAGACTCAGGATGAACAGAAGGAGGGAAGGAAGAGTCTCAGGATGAACAGAAGGAAGCAAGGAAGAGACTCAGGATGAACAGAAGGAAGAATGCTTAGGGATGAAGAAACTGAGGAAGTAGGAGGGAAGGAGGAAGCATATTTTCCTCCCCGATCCTTGGCTACTCACATGAAGAGCATGCTTGGCACCCGTGTAAGTCCCTGACATGGGCACCCCGACCTTCCCGGCAATACTGGACGTCACGGCAAGGTGTCCCGGTCGCCCTTGCTCCAGGAAGTACTGGCACACACGCCGGCTTAGCGCCACGGTCGAGAACACGTCCACCTCGAATAAGTCCCGATCCACCTGTACGTCTATTTGCTCCCACCGCCCTCGCTGCGACCGCCCTGCATTGTTCACTAGGATGTCCAGCTGTTTGGGGTGGTGAGGGGGTTGTAGGGGGGGGGGGTTAAGTGGTGAGGTGGGGGGGGTTGTAGGGGGGTTGAGGGTGGGTGAGGATGAGTGTGGGGTTGAGGGTTGAGGTGGTGAGGGTCAGGGGAGGGGTGAAAAGGGGTGAAGGGGGTAAAATGATGTGGGTGAGGAGGGGGGAAGGAGGGGGTTGAGTGGGTGAGGGTGAGGTGAGGGGGGGTTGAGTGAGGTGAGGTGGGGGTTGAAGGGGGGGGGGGGTGAGGGGAGTGGGTTAGTGGTGATGGAGGCACAAAATGAGTACTTAACCAATTGTAAAGCAATATTTAGAGCATAGATAAATCAATATAACACAAAATAAGGGGTAACATGTGATGCCCCTTGGGAATGCGTCTCTCTCTCTCTCTCTCTCTCTCTCTCTCTCTCTCTCTCTCTCTCTCTCTCTCTCTCTCTCTCTCTCTCTCTCAGTTGGTTGAGGGGAAGGGGAAGGGGAGAGGGGTGGGCACACAAAAAAATCAATATTAACACAAAATAAGGGGTAGTACTGCCTCCCACCTCCCCGAAGCAGCTGAGCACCGTGTCCAAGGCTGCCTGGTGGAGGTCGTACTGGAGCAGGTCTAAGGGCACCACCACCACCTCCTCCTCGCTCACGCCTCCAGTCTCTGCAACACACACTACACACACACACACACCACCACATTACTATCATCACATTCCCCTTTTTTTTGGCATTAAATCAATCAATCAATCATAACTTCTTTGCCCTTGCTACTAACACAAGATAAAAATAACCACACACACACCATTACCACCACAACCGCTTGGTCTGTATGGCTCCCCAAACCTACCCTAACCCGTAGCTCGGCGGACTTTAGTGGAACCGCACCAAATATTACTACAGTTAGCGGAATTTTGCGCATTGAAAAACGGAATAACAGAATTTTATTTTTTTCCGGCAATTTCAGCGCTCCAGTAAATCAAGTTCTGTCAAATCGAGCTTGTACTGTACAGCGATACCTTGGAACTCCAACATCATTCGTTACAAGAGGCAGTTCAAATTCCAAAAAGTTCAAATTTCATAGCAAAGTTTTCATTACATTTCTTTAACAAGAAATTTCTTTATAATATTTCCACTATTTCCTCGACAAAGTCTGAGGTGCCTGAAAAATTCCAAAAGGCAAGTGTTCATAGTGGGGATAACAAGGGTAGTCAAAAATCTGAACTAAATGACATATTCATTTAATTTACAAGCCCATGCGTCAAGCTCGGCAAGCCGGCTTATGAAAAGTGCCTGAGTTAACAGAAACCGCAAGTCAGCTTATGGCGGCTTGCTCACCAAAATTTGCCTAATACAACCCCACCACCACCACCACAGCTAACCTCACTACACCACTCACACACCCTCCACCACACCACCACCACCACAGCTAACCTCACTACACCACTCACACACCCTCCACCACACCACCACCACCACAGCTAACCTCACTACACCACTCAATCACACTTAACCCCTATGAGACCCAGAACGTAATTTTCATTGTAATTTAACTACCATTAGAGGATTTTTAGTGAATATAAGCAATGTTTTATAGATATGACCTGTTTAGTATCCTGTCCACTAACTGATTTGGTATATTATGTTAGTTTTCGTAATTTTATGGCTAACATCAGACAATTTCATATAGCAAAGGAAAGATCTGGGCGTGAAGGGGTTAATCAACAGAACCCCCACACTCACCCACACACTGACGCCTCACGCCCTGTAGCTTCTCCACTGAGCGCGCCGAGAGGGCCAGTCTGGCACCGGCCCGGGCCAGACGCACCGCCAGGGCCGCGCCAATGCCGCTGGAGGCCCCCGTGATCCATACCACCCGGCCCTTCAAGCTCTCTGGGGGGTGAAAAAATTCATAAGGGTCGAAAAAGGTTGATTTTGGGTAGGTGATGTTTGATGGAAGGGATTTCAAATATTTTTTGGAGAGAGAGAGAAAAAAAGATAAGAAGGGAAGGCAGGGAAAAAGAAGGAGGAAAAATTGTTAGATTGTTAGAAGGAGGAAAAATTGTTAGATCTTTGTTAGAAGGAGGAAAAATTGTTAGATCTTTGTTAGAAGGAAAAATGTTGATTTTGGGAACGTGATTCAAATAAGTGCGTTACTTTTTTTTGTAGAGGACAAAGAGGGAAGAACGGAAGGAAGGGCAAAGGAAATAATTAAGTCAACTTAGATCCACACACCCGGTCCTTCAAGCTCTCTGGTGGGTGATTAGGGTCGGAAAGGTTGATTATGAAGAAAAAAAACTGACTTAGCAATAAAATTGAATACAAATACCTATCAAATCAACACTGCAAAACTATCCTGCCCCTCTTAACAAACCCTCCAAACACAGCTCAAGGAAGACAGTAATCAAGGGTGAGAAGAGAGAAGGATTTGAATATGTATGTTGCTATTTTTGTGTAGAGGAAAAAGTGAAGAACAGAAGGAAATAAAAAATACAAATAGGAAATAGAAGGAAATAAAGGACGGGAATAACAAAAAAAATACAAATAGGAAATAGAAGGAAATAAAGGACGGAAATAATAAAAAAAATACAAATAGGAAATAGAAGGAAATAAAGGAAGGAAATAATAAAAAAAAGAAGCTCTCAAGCTCTCTGGGGGTGAAAAGGTTGGAAAAAATGTAGTTTGAGAAGGTGATGTTTGAAGGCAAGGTGATTCAAATATATGATGCTTATTTTTATGTAGATAAAAAAAGAGGGAAGAATTAACCCCTTGAGGCCCAGAACGTAATTTCCATTGTAATTTGGCTACTATTAGACGATTGTTAGTGACTATAAGCAATGTTTTATAGATATGACCTGTTTAGTATCCTTGTCCACTAACTATCTTGGTATTTTCAGTTACTCTTTATAATTTCATGGCTAACAACGGATGATTCTATATAGCAAAGGAAAGATCTGGTCGTGAAGGGGTTAAGGGAAGGCAGGGAAAAAGAGGGTAGTTAGTCCTTTGTTGGAGGGGAAAAGGAATTAATGGATAGGTGATGTTTGAAGACCAAGGGAATTCAAGTTTTTATGCTGGGTTTTTTTGTAAAGGAAAAATAAGGAAGAAGGGAAGGCAGGGAAAAAGGAGGACTTAGTCAGATTGATGGAGAAAGGTTGATTTGGGGATAGGTGATGCTTGAAGGCAGGTAGGTGATGGAAATAGGTACGTTGCCTAGGTGATGTTTCAAGACAAGGTGATTTAAATACTTTATTCTGTTTTTCGTTCATATTTTGTAGTGATGAATGACGGTGTGGTTAAATTCTCTGCATTCTCACCATCCCTTCCCATCTCCACACACCACACCACCACCATCCCCTCCCAGCCCCACACACCACACCACCACCATCCCCTCCCATCACACACCAACACCATACCATCCTCCCTTACCCCCACACACACCACACCACCACCATCCCCTCCCATCCCCACACACCACACCACCACCATCCCCTCTCACCATATCTCATCCCCACAACACATACCCCCTGTCACCCCAACACCACCACTGCTCACCCCAACACCACCATATACCCCTTCTCACCCCCACACACACACACCCTGTCACACTTGCCTGGCCTGCTACCGAAGAGCTCATACAACTTCAGCACAACATCACAATCAAGGGGGAGGATGACGAACCTGCAAAGACCATGCGTTCATTAGTCCTGGGCTCTATCTCTCTCTCTCTAGTCATCTATCTCTCTCATCTCCACTACTCTCTCTAGTCCCATACTACCTCTCTGTCTCATTCTCCTCTCTATCCTCATCCTCTCTCTAGTCCTCTATCTCTCTCTCTCTAGTCCTCTATCTCTCTCTCTCTAGTCCTCTATCTATCTCTCTCTAGTCCTCTATCTCTCTCTCTCTAGTCCTCTATCTCTCTCTCTCTAGTCCTCTATCTTCTCTCTAGTCCTCTATCTCTCTCTCTCTCTCTAGTCCTCTATCTCTCCTCAGTCCTCTCTATGTCTCTCTCTATCCTCTATCTCTTCTCTCTAGTCCTCTATCTATCTACTCTCTCAGTCCTCTATTCTCTCTCTAGTCCCTATCTCTCTCTAGTCCTCTATCTATCTCTCTCTCTAGTCCTCTATCTTATCTCTCTCTATCTCTATTCTCTATCCTCTCTATCTCTCTCTAGTCCTCTATCTCTCTCTCTAGTCCTCTATCTCTCTCTAGTCCTCTTTCTCATCCTTTTCTCTATCCTCTATTCTCTCTCGTCCTTACGTCCTCTATCTCTATCTTCTCTCTCTAGTCCTCTATCTTCTCTCTCTATCTCTACGTCTCTCTATCTATCTCTCTCTAGTCTCTATCTCTTCTCTATCCTCTTTTCTCTCTCATCTCTAGTCCTCTATCTCTCTAGTCCTCTATTTCTCTCTCTAGTCCTCTATCTCTCCTCTCTCTAGTCCTCTTTTTATCCTATCTCTCTCTCTAGTCTCATCTCTATCTTCTATCTCTATCTCTCTCTTTTTAGTCCTTACTATCTCTCTCTATCCTCTTAGTCCTTATCTCTCTATCTATCTCTCTCTATCCTCTTCTCTCTAGTCTCTATCTCTCTAGTCCTATTTCTCTCTCTATCTTATCTCTCTCTAGTCCTCTACTCTTCTCTCTCTATCCTCTATCTCTCTCTCTAGTCTTCTCTATCTCTCCTCTAGTCCTCTATCTATCTCTCTTATCTCTATCTATCTCCCCTTAGTCCTCTATCTTCTCTTTTAGTCTCTATCTATCTCTCTAGTCCTCTATCTATCTCTCTCTCTCTAGTCCTCTATCTATCTCTCTCTAGTCCTTATCTCTCTCTCTCCTATCCTTCTATCTATCTCTCTCTCTCTAGTCCTCTATCTATCTCTCTAGTCCTCTATCTTATCTCTCTAGTCCTCTATCTCTCTCTCTCTAGTCCTCTATCTTATCTCTCTCTCTAGTCTCTATCTCCTCTATCTTATTCTCTCTCTCTACTCTCTCTCTCTATCTACTCTCTCTCTAGTCCTCTATCTACTCTCTCTCTCTAGTCCTCTATCTATCTCTCTCTCAGTCCTCTATTATCTTCTCTTTTAGTCCTCTATCATCTCTCTCTAGTCCTCTATCTCTATCATCATTCTATCTACTCATCTCTCTCCTCTAGTCCTCTATCTCTCTCTCTCTAGTCCTCTATCTCTCTCTCTAGTCCTCTTATCTCTCTCTCTAGTCCTCTATCTATCTCTCTCTCTAGTCCTCTATCTATCTCATCTCTAGTCCTCTATCTATCTCTCTATCTCTCTCTCTCTAGTCCTCTATCTCTCTCTCTCTAGTCCTCTATCTCTCTCTCCTAGTCCTCTATCTCTCTCTCTAGTCCTCTATCTGTCCTCGACCGCTTAAAAAAAACTACAGGCACAGACGGAGGGAGGCAAACAGACTTACCAATAAAATTCAATACAAAGACAAATCCAATCAACAAGGCAAAACTAATTGAAAAACCTCATACTTTTCTTTTCCCTATACAGTATGATATAAGATGCCATGCCTTTTGACACATGGCAGAGGGAGTAAAGAGGCTTTTGAATTATAAAAAGAACATGATGTTTAGCTATACGTAATTTCTAAAAGATCAGCCCGCAAATTTTCAGGAAAATTTTTGACACCTCAGGTTCTCGTGAAAATTTGTCCAGCATAGTTTTAGGGCATGCTGGACGAATCTGGAGTCAGTTTTCTGATTACTACAATTCTAAACCCAATTTCGCCCTACATTTTCTAATAAAACCAATGGGTAGAACAATAATTTCCATTTGACGGGGTGATGCTGGTCTCCTACGTCAAAATGTACAAAAACGTCCCCTCGTAAATCTTCACAATAAATCAAATAAAACTACGTATCTGGTTTCCATAACTATACACGCTGCCGTATCTCCAGACCATCACAACTGCAATACGTCCAATGAATCTCAGGTGCCAGTATCTTTAGCCACGGACGGTGTTTAAAGATAAAGGTCCGTACCTCTAGCCACTCCTTTTATCCTAACCGCACGCGTTTACCTCCTAAGGTTCCCCTGAAAAAAAGGTAATTATGCCGAAAAACAAATCATGTCAAAATAATAAATATAAATATACCAGAAAATAATAGTTGCGTCCTATAGAATAATGTCTTGCTGAGAAACCAAATACGTATACGTACTAATAGATACATGATACACACACACATATTATATACATCCATACATAGGTAACAATAATATTGTAACATACTCAACATTAAAACCAAAAAGTGACCTAATCTGACACCCCACCACACACACACACACCAGGTCACACCCAGCCAGTGACCTAATCTGACTCCACACACACACACACACTAAGCCAGTGACCTAATCTGACCCCAAACACACACACACACACACTCAGCCAGTGACCTAATCTGACCCTACACACACACACCAGGTCACACCCAGCCAGTGACCTAATCTGACCACACACACACACACACACCCAGCCAGTGACCTAATCTGACCCCACACACACACACACACCAAGTCACACCCACCCAGTGACCTAATCTGACATCCGCACACACACACCAGGTCATACCCAGCCAGTGACCTAATCTGACCACACACCACACACACACACAGTCAGTGACCTAATCTGACCCCACACACAGCCAGTGACCCAATCTGACCCCCCACCACACACACACACACTCAGCCAGTGACCTAATCTGACCCTACACACACAGCCAGTGATCTAATCTGACACCCCACCACAACACACACACACACACACACACCAGGTCACACCCAGCCAGTGACCTAATCTGACATCCACACACACACACTCAAGTGGTATCCGTTGATTCGGGCCGCCAGTTGAAACAGGCCGCCTATAGTAGCATGCATACCCAGCAGACAGTATACTTTGTGGTTAAGGTTAGGTTAGGTTAGGTATACTTTGTGGTTAAGGTTAGGTTAGGTTAGGTTAGATATACTTTGTGGTTAAGGTTAGGTTAGGTTAGGTATACTTTGTGGTTAAGGTTAGGTTAGGTTAGATATACTTTGTGGTTAAGATTAGGTTAGGTTAGGTATACTTTGTGGTTAAGGTTAGGTTAGGTTAGGTATACTTTGTGGTTAAGGTTAGGTTAGGTTAGGTACCTTGTGGTTAAGGTTAGGTTAGGTTTCATTAAAACCTATAAGGTTATGCATAAATGCATGCTTGGTATGCATTTAATATAGGCGGCCTGATTCAACTGGCGGCCCGAATCAACTGTATCCCACTCAAGTCATACCCAGCCAGTGACCTAATCTGACATCCCCCCCACACACACACCCAGCCAGCGACCTAATCTAACCCTCCCACCCACACACAGCCAGTGACCTAACCTGACATCACTCCCACACCAGGTCACCATCATAACCTTACACTCGTACCTGACCAGCGCCAGGAAGGTCAACAGGTAGGCACAGGTGGACAGATGACACAAGTCGAACAGGCATGACCCGCTGACCACCACCACCGCAGCCCCGAACCAGTCAACCATCATGTTGTTGTTGTTGTTGTTGTTGAAGGGCAGTGATGTCGAAGTCGACGATATTCGCCCTGGTGTACAGCCGTGAAGTAATCACAGTCTCGAGAGTTGATTAGTCTTCCTCAGGAAGGCACAGGTGAGGCGGATGACGGCGGGGCGTTGTGATGGGTGGACGGCGGCGGCGGCCAGCAGGGTGGTCAGGTCAAAGGTGGCGACGTTCAGGGCGATGAGTTGACCACGTAGAAGTTGTCGGTGGGAGTGGAAGCGAGGACACTGCAGCAGGAAGTGCTCAATGGACTCCGGGACGTTTCTGCACCAGGGGCAGTGCGGGTCAGGCGTGAGGTGCAGGCGGTGCAGGTGTGCTGTGAGTGTTGTGTGGCCGATCCTCAGGCGGGTGAGGGCGACATCCAAGACGCGGGACGTTTGTCTTATCCATGGGTGTGGAGAGGAGTCTGTGCGGTATTGACCCATGGAGGTGGCACGAAGGGCGTCGCCGAGCGATCTATCCCAGGCGGAGCGGGATTTTCTGGAGATTAGACGCTTGGCGGTGGAGAGCGGCAGCGGGAGGGGGGTGATGTTTACCTCGGAGAGTGCCATCTTGGCGGCAGCATCAGCAACCTCGTTGCCCCGGATGTTGCAGTGGGAAGGCACCCACTGTAAGGCAATCTCCCAGCCCACTGATGTGAGGTAGAGGAGTAGCCGTTGAAGGGTGTGTGCGAGGACAGTGGAGGATGCCGGGCGACGGGAGAGGGGGAGATGGAGAGAGAGCGTGTAGATCACAGCCCTGGTACAGGTGTAGGTGGTGTTGAGGTAAGCCAGGGCCTGGCGGATGGCGAAAAGCTCCGCCGTCAGGACGTCAGCCTCAGGAGGCAGCCTCCATGTCTTACAGAGGTTAGAGCGGGGATCGTAGATGGCAGCGCCAGTAGAAGGAAGGGTGGGGGAGTGGGAGCCGTCAGTGTAGACCTTGAGGTGATGGTGGTAGAGGGAGAGGTCCAGTTCTCTGAAGAGTGTTGCTGCCACGATGCCAGCTGAGTGTTTCGGAGGAAGGTCAGGGATATGCAGGGCAACCATATGAGAAATGTCGTGCCAGGGTGGGACTGGGGAGTGTGGGCTGGTGGGTTGTAGAGGAGGTGGAGGCAGGTGCAGCACTGAGTGGGCCAGCAGTGCACGGATTATTAGAGGCTGACGTGCTCCAGGAAGCCAGACTGGGGTGTGATGATCTACACCAGAGGTGGCATAGAGTGCGGCGAGGGGGTGGGTTGGTGGCAGGGACATGATGTGGTGGTAGTGTTGGCACAGGACCGCTCTCCTGTGCACCTGCAGGGGGGGGATGCCGCTCTCCGCGTGAAGGGCGATGACTGGGGAGGATCTCATTGCCCCCATGGATATCCTCAGGGCTGCATTTTGCAGAATGTCCAGCTTTCTGATGGTAGAAGGCGCTGCCGAGCCATAGATGCTGCTGCCGTATGATAACTTAGACCTGATTGCCGCCTGGTAGTACATTAATAGAAGGTCACGACTGGCCCCCCAGCGGACACCAGTCACCCTCTTCATAATGTCGAGGCGCCTGTTACAAGTAGCGCGGAGGTGTTCAATGTGTGGAGACCAGGTAAGCCGAGGCCCATCTAACCGCATACCAAGGAATGTGTGTGTCCTGGAGTAGGGAACTGGGGAGCCACTAATGCTGACTGTTGGTGGAGAGTGGACAGGCTTGAGTGTGAAGCACATGAGGGTGCTCTTAGATGCATTGACAGAAAGATCCCAAGCCTTTACCCAGTTAGCCAATGCAGAGGTTGCTTCCTGTAGGTGTGTTTGTGCCTGGATCTGAGTGCTGGCCCGGCTGATGATGGTAATGTCATCAGCATAAATAAGGAGGTGGGAGTGGGGAGGGATGTGAAGGTCGGAGAGCAGGACGTTGAAGAGGACAGGGTTAAGGATGGATCCCTGCGGCACTCCTCTCCGTATAGATTGTGACGGAGAGGTGGAGGCACCCACAGCAACGCGGAAAGTTCTCCCAGACAAGAAATTCTGCAACCAGGCGAGGGTGGGCCCCGTGATGTGCATGGTAGCTAATTTTCGTAGGATGCCGTCATGGGGGGCAGAATCGAATGCCCCTTCCAAGTCTATGAAGAGCGAGGTCATGACCTCCCTTCCCCGGTAGGTGTCGCAGATGTGATATTCTAGTTGCGCCAAGACATCTAGGGTGCTCCTGCGGGGTCTGAAGCCACATTGCTCTTCTTGTAGGAGATGACCATCCTCTAGCCACCAGGAAAGACGAGTGGCCACCAACCGCTCCAGGAGTTTTCCGACGCAGGAGAGGAGGGCTATAGGGCGGTATGCGGATGGAAGTGTGGGGTCCTTACCAGGCTTGGGTATAGGGAGCAGAGTGTAGGATTTCCAGCAAGGGGGGTATATGCCCTGAAACCAACTGGTGTTGAAAAGGGATAGTGTTACGGCCTTCAAGGGAGGTGTTAGATGAAGCAAGAATTCATATGGAATGTTATCCTGGCTTGCAGTTTTCCCAGGCTTCAAGGTGGAAAAAGCCTGATCAGTTGTGAAAGGTCTAACGAGGTCGGGGACACCTGGGGAGGCAATGGCATCAAGGATTTCAGCACGGATGGTAGGGGATGAAGGTAGAGAGGGGGCAGAGACCAATCTTGCCATGGTAGAAAGAAGCGAGCAAAGCAGCTTTCTGTGGGTCGTCCTGGAGGGGGTTGGCCCCATCCTTGAGGGGCAGTGGGAGGCGGCGTTTGGTGCCCTCCATCGAGTGGAAAAAATCCCACGTACGCTTGGTGGTGGAAGATGGAAAGAGGGAAGCGCAGTGGGTGCCCCATGCCTTCCTCTGGGCAAAGAGGATGGTCCTGGCACATATGGCATCAAGCCGGTGGTATTCAGCCCCAAGCTGCAATGTAGGCCTACGACGCCACTGGTTCCACGCCCTCCTACGGGCCTTAACTGCCTGGGCGCATTCCTCGCTCCACCAGGACTTGCCCGGACGGCGAGGGGCGCGGCGTGTGGAGCGACGGAAGGCAGCCGTTCCAGCGTCTTCCAGGAAAGTGGAGAAGGAGACAGCAGCTTCATCCAGGGGAAGAGAGGAGATATTCGGCGGGTCTTGAAGTGCCTCCTCGAAGAGATGCCAGCCGGAAGGCGTGAATCTCCAACGAGGCAAGCATCCGGGGTGAGGCCTGGCAGTGACGGCAGGGAAGGAGGCAAGGAGGGGAAGGTGGTCACTCCCCATGTAAGGGCCAGTGGTGACGGTCACTGCACTGAAGGCTGGGTCCCCAAGAAATAGATCCAGGACAGTGCCGGCTCCAGTGTGAGGATGGCAACGGGTGGGCAGACCCGGGGGTGATAGAAGGGACAGGCGAGGCGAGTCAAGGATGACTTTGAATAATGCCCTTCCGGAGGTGTTGGTGAGGTGGAGAGGGAGGTCAGGTTCCCAACATCTGTGGTGGGCATTGAAGTCACCCATGACGACAACAGGCGGAGGAAGTAGTGAAAAGTAGTACTCAAGTTCTTGATAGGTGGCCCCGTTAGCGTTGTAGCAGACTGCCACGGAGAGCCAGCCCTGCTCTGTGGCAATCCTGGCCGCGACCACTTCTAGACGTCCTCGCTGCCAGTTTGGGAGGGCAAGGGAATGAGGGTTAAGAGTGTCGTGGAATGCCAGGAGGACACCCCCCCCGCGCCCTTGGGGTCTGTCATTTCTAAAGATGGTATATCCGGGCAGGTTGAGAGAGAGGTGGGGGGAGAGCCACGTCTCACACAGCCCTACCACTGAAGGGAATGTGTCTCCCAGGTAGGTCTTAAGCTCGTGTGTCTTTCTTGAGAGGGATCTGGCATTCCATTGGAGGAAGGAGAGGGGCATTACTGGAGAAAGACAGAGAGAACGGAGGAGAGAGCTGGCCAAAGACGGGCTAGTATGGCAGGGATTGACTCACCCTGTTGGTGGAGGTTGAAGGCTTCCATGAGGAGGGTAAATAGTTGAGACAAGACATTATGTCTCGGTTGCGTGGATGGGACGGGAAGTGGAGGGGGCTGGAAATGAGGGGTGGTTGGCGGTGGTTCAGGGAGGCGTTGCGTCCGATAGGCGCCGCGGTGGGTAGAGGAGGCAGGTGGGGCATTTTCCCGAGAGAGGGAGGACGGCGGGTGGTGAATGTCCACATCAATCGTGGAGTGGATGAGGTCAGCATGTGGGGCTGGAGAGGCAGAGCCTCTGTCCGATGTCACGGGCGCAGCCGGCTTGCTGGGCGCTTTACGAGGGGGCTTGGGCCTCTGAGGACGGGGTGCGATGAAAGGAGGAGAGGAGTCGTCGTGGAGGTCCGGGTCTTCATCCTCGGGTTGGTGTTGCAGTACACTGTACCGGTTTTCCGTGGTGATGGAGGAGTAGGAAATACCGGGGTGGACCGCCCTGGATGGTGGTGCAGCTGTAGGTGATGGCATCCTAGGAGGGGGTGACGAGGGAGGCGGCCCGAATTTTGGGAATGGGAGGAGTCGCAGCTGCCTGTTAATCTCAGAAAGGGATGTTCCTTTCTGGACCAGCAAGCTGTAAAGCTGCTGAGCCTCGCCGTTATAGGGGCAGTGGGGTGACCTGGGGCCATGGTGCCCGCCACACTGAAAGCAATGGAATGGCTTGTCGCAGTCAGTAGGTCCATATTGCGGATGGGGGCCACTGCAGCGGGAACAGCGTACATAGGAGCGGCAGGTGTTTATTGAGTGGCCTACACGTTGACACACAGGGCAACGGAGGATGGGGAGCATAAAAGGCTGTGTCCAGTACACCATATGGCCGATGGCGACCCTTGGTGGTAGGTCACCCGTTACCTTGAGGCGGACCCACTTTCCCGTGGTGGAGCGGGGCAGGTGTCGTGAGGGGATCCAAGAGACCTCCTCGATGGGAGTGCCGTTCAGGGCCTTCAGGAGAGAGCGGACCTCCTCAAGGCCCATCTCGGCATGCATGGCCCTACTTTGCCATACTGTGCCGGAGCACCCTCCCACTCGGTACGGCGACAAGTTACCTGCCACTCTCCTAGGGTGAAGGTGTTATCTTGTAAGATGGGCACCTTGAGGATAGCACTCTCCCACAGTGCCACCACCAAGGCTGACCCATTTCCAAGGGAGCGGGTTTCCCCCTCAATGATGTATTTGCCTAGCTGAGAGGCGTTGAGGGCGTGAGACACCCGGCCAGGATGTGAAAAAACTCTGGCTCCATTGCTGGCCCTAATCAGAAAAGATACCTTGACTTGGGGGTCCTAGGGTTGCGTTTGTTGGTCCAGGAGCTGTGGGAGTTGTTCCTGGGGCTTCTGGTGTTCATCCAGGGGCTTCTGGTGATGATCCTGGGGCTTCCGGTGTTGATCTTGGGGGTCCCGCTTCACTTCTGTGCGGGGGGCTTTACGTGCTTCCCGGGGCGGGGAGAGTAAGGCCTCTAGTAGGCCTCTCTTGCTGGTGAGGGGAGGGCGTTTCGCCGCATCAGTGTCCATGTCGGTCGGGGCCGACATGGGGACGGGCGCCAATGTGTCAACCATCATCGTCCACACCACCACAGAGGCACCACTACCACACTTCTTCTTCTTCTTGTGACCTTCAACGCCGAGAATGTAAACAATAGCTTCTTCTTCTTCTTGTGACCTCTTGTCGCTTTTTTTAATTAGTATTCCTAGGTCCTCTTCAAACTGCGTCTCCTCAGTTAACAACTTAACACACTTGTGAACTCTTCCCTTGGCTATTTCACCTGGGATACTAAAGCATTTTCATAAGATTTTCGGTTTTCATTTTCACACACGGCTGTTTCTGTTGTGAGTGCTAGATAAATCGCCTTCTAAGCCACGCCTCCTTCCCTGTTCTTGCTCCCTGATTGGTCGGTCACTTCTGTTATCTTTAGTAAGTTATCAGACAATCAGTAGTATTGTGTCTGGATATAATCTGCTGTGTGATTCAAAAGGTTATGAAATGTGGATTGATTGATTTAATGCCAAAAAAGGGGGAAATGTGCCAGACTATGAAAATAATGTGGAAATTAAATGGTACAAAATATATATATATATATATATATATAATATATATATATATATATATATATAATATTTTATATATATATATATATACGAGTATATACGTAGTGTCCGGGCTTAAGGCGCTTTCTGCGGGGGATTTTTGTCAAGTTGAGGCGTTTTCTGCGGGGATCCTGATTGCAACCGAAATTTTTTCGGTTGCTCAAATTTCGATCCCTATTCAACCATCTAGGGAAAATGATTGGCCCGACCCGCAATCATTTGTTTGGTTGCAATCGGAAAATTTTCGGTTGCAAACGGTCACAACAACAACAACAAATGTTTGCGGTCGGGCCAATCATTTTCCCTGGATGGTTGAACAGGGATCGAAATTTGAGCAACCGAAAAATTTCGGTTGCAATCAGGATCCCCGCAGAAAACGCCTAGGGCTGTCGGCGGCCAGCCCACTCAGCTGTTCATCCTTCTTTTTTGGGATGCAAGGGAATACAAAGGAAGAACAGATTGACAAACATAATGAAACAAACCAGGCTGTCTGTGTGACAACTTTCTACCACTATAGTTTCTACGTGTTAGGTAAAAGAATAGCAAAGTTGAAGGCTCCTCCCCACACACCTCTCCCTCAAAAAAGTGAGAAAAAGTTGAATCTTTCTCTATAAAAAAATATAAAAAAATCAGGCTAATAAAACATACACTGAAGACCCAAATACTATGATGAATGACTGAAATGAATAACAATTTAGTCAACAGGAGAAATAACGACGGTCACATCTGTATTTCTTTATTTGTTTAAGATATTGATATTTCTTTGACCCGACACCTCAGACTGGCCTCCTGGTCTGGACGAGGTCGCCTCTCGTAACATAGCCAACTGTCTTGCTTCCCCTGCGTGCTAATAGTCAAGGAACAATAATAACAATAATAATAATAATAATAATAATAATAATAATAATAATAATAATAATAATAATAATAACAATAATAATGGTAATGATCCATAGCCGTTCAGACTGATATGAACTAGGCCCTTTATTCTGCGAGCCCTTGGGAGAATATGTGTATTGGTAAATAGTCAAGGAACAATAACAATAATAATAATAATATAATAATAATAATAATAATAATAATAATAATAATAATAATAATAATGGTTGATAACACTTGTCGACACCAAAAATGGTTCTGAGTTCATTGTGTAGTGGGTTGGAAAGCATTTTCGCTGCTGATTTCAAAAATGGCATTGCTTTTTCTCTAGCACGTATAGTTTTTTTAAATATCGGCATTTTAAATTTTAATAGCTATTATAATTATATACGTATATATAATTATATAATTAATCGAAACAATCTCCCTACGTTAATATATATTACTCGTAATTAAATTCTGGTGGTGCCTGCGGCTTTATTAGGACCTAATGTACATATCTGGCAAAAAATATACTTAAATAATGTTCCAAATATATCCGAAAATCTGCCACATCTTGGAAATATCCGAAAATATGCCAAATCACAGTAAATTTTGACTTTATATATATATATATATATATTTTATATATATAATATATATATATATTATATATATATATATATATATATATATATATTATATATATATATATATATATATATATATATATTATATATATATTTTGGAACACAACTTCGAGATTTTTTTTGAGAAAAAGATGCGCTAGTTCGAAGAACAGTCAGATCTAGACTGTTCTTCAGAAGAACAGTCAAGATCTCAAATTGGTATTAAATATACATATGATCAAAACTATACCTAACACACAAAAGAAACTCACCCTGCTCCATAGTACATCAGAAGTGTTTCTGTAGTTTGCTCTTTCGTTTGTAGGAGCAGCTACTTTCACGTTGTAGCGTCCAGCAATAGTCCCCTATCATGTTGGGACTGAATCGTCCTTGGTATCGGGTTTCCATGGTGGCAATGTCCTGGTGGAAACGTTCCCCCTGCTCATCACTGACCGTGCCAAGATTCGTTGGGAAGAAATCAAGATGTGAATGGAAAAAGTGGATTTTGAGTGACATCCGAGCCCCAAGCGCATGGTAACTCTTCAACATGTCATTTACAAGTTCCTCATAATTCGATGCTCGAACATTACCTAGGTAGTTCTTTATAACAGCCAAAAAGCTCTTCCAAGCAGCTTTTTCCAGGGCAGTTAGGCTCTTTACAAAGTCATCATCATTGAGTAGTTGACGAATTTGAGGGCCATTGAAAACACCTGCCTTTACTTTGGCTTCAGATACAGTGCGTTCAAACTTTGCTAACAAATACTGAAAGCCAGCACCATTTTGATCCATGGCCTTCACAAAAATTTTCATTAACCCAAGTTTCAGATGCAATGGAGGTAAGTACAACTTTTCACTGTCAACAAGAGGTTTGTACATACAGTTGAACCTGCCAGGTGAGTCTTTCGGTCGTGCTGGCCATTCCTTTTGTTTGTAATGTTTGCTGTCCGCTCTAGAGTCCCACAAACAAAGAAAACACATGTGCTTAGTGTAACCTAACTGGAGTCCTAGAAGCAAGGAGATTACCTTCAGGTTCCCACACAGATTCCACTGATGTTCTTCATATTTAACAGCAGATAACAAAGTCTTCATAGTTTCATAAGTTTCACTCATTTCATGGCCATGCGCAATTGGAACACTCGGAAGCTTATTTCCTTTATGCAGAAGAACGGCCTTTAGCGTGTTTTTTCCTGAATCTATGAACAGCCGCCACTCACTCTTATCATAAGTGTGAGACTCACAAAGTTGTTCCATGAGTGTGTCAACATCAAAGCAGTAACAGAGCTTGTGTTCCATCTTGAAGAAGCTTGAAAGTTCTTTATGTCTACGACGAAACGTGGTGATGAGAACTCCTTCTTGTAGCAAATTCCATTCCTTGAGACAAGATCCAAGGACTTCACTTTTCTCCTTGGGTAGATCTAGGTCCCTAGCAAGGCCATGAAGCATTTCCTGACTGATGAATTTGGGCTCTCTGTTGTCTGCCATTTCTTGAAAGTCTGTATCCATGGGATTATCCTCCTCGTTCGAATCTGATTCACTTATAGCACTTGCAATTGGAACATTTGGAACTGGGAGACTAGGACCATGTGTGTTGCTGGAAATTGGGGGTTTTAGGTATGGGGGTTTTATAACTGGTCAACGTTACTTGAATGATATTATTTGGGGATGATTTGATAAAAGATTACAACTTGAATGAAGGATTTAAATTAGTCTTCTGACTTCACTATCTGATTGTAGTGTGACCACTTCTCACTACGGAGAGTACTGAACAAGGGGGTATACTTAAGGGGAAGGATAATAAGGGTTCGGTTAGGGATTAGCTGCCACCAGCCCTGGCGAGTATTTCACTATGATTACTCCCGGGGCACGTTAGATTAATATTAATATTAGATTGATGTTGGTAGTCGTGAAGGGTACGTGGAATTATACCGAGTAAGGCGGAACTCTTTGGAAGTGTGGGGAATTATTTTCCTAATACAGAATAATCACCTGGGTTTTTATAATAACACAAGAACTATATTTGAAACATTATCCTATTTATTCGCCATGAAACATTATTGCTGTTGGAGACCGTAGACACATACAAAAACTCAATCTGGAACGGGCAAGCTACAATAGAGCATAATTTCCCTTCCAGAATCATTCTTAGAATTACCACTTATATACCCATCGACTGAGCACTATAGGTATACCTTGAATATATATATATAGGAAAGAGAATGTGAGAATAAGGAGTTGGATGTGTGGATACACAATGACCATGTGTTCTTGAGAGGAAGGCGTGAGACGCCTTTCCCGCTGAAGCCTCTCCCTAGGTGGAAGGACGGATGGAGACTCAGGGGTCTCACAAAGTTATGGCTGTCTCGCCCAAAAGGGAATTGTTGAATGGTCCCACCGTGACCAAAAATGAAAAGCTTAAAAATCCCGAAATAACTATTTAAGTAATAAAATCTTGCGTTATATAAAAACATGTGGCTTATAATAAAAACCTTTTTTTATTTTGATACTGGAGAATTTAATATGCTTAGTCTAATACCCGAGAAGGGGGTGATATGTTGTCACGACAAATGTCCGAACGCATTTTTAAGAGCGAAAGGGTATGGAAGTGAACCTAGAAATTTGGTGGGTTTTTGATGTTTTGCGTGTATCTTTAATAACACGTCCATGTATAACCATAACCGATAACGATGGGGATTATTTTGAAAGCCATTAGGATTCTGGGAAGTTTCTTGGTCTGACCAGATAACTGGGGAAAGATAAAAAGAACTGACATCATTAGTTATCACTGATCCAGAATAATTTCCTACGGATTGTGTCTCGCATACGGCATATCGGGGGGGGGGAATGGAAGACCGAGGAAAGAAATGGCGGGTGATAGAACGAAAGAAGATAAACAAAATGGCGTCTAGGATGGCCAAACTGAGACGAAAAGATGGCGGAAAGAAAGAAATACGTGAGTTTGTGAAACTGAGAAAAGAATTACTTACAAGACATAACTCGGGAATTTTATAATAATAATACTCATACTATCATCCCCCGAATAATGGGCATTACACGCGTCTATTCTCCGGGAAAAATTTAAAATTCTATGGTATCAAAGTAAATACTTACGGATCAGGTTTCCGTTTTTAAAACTGCGTCAAGAGGAAATGTGTATGAGACTAATTTAGAGTGAATTTAATGGAAATTCTTCTGTTCTTTGAAAACGGGTCTGTTTGTGTTTAGATTACACGAAAATCCATGCAAGGAAGTATCCCATCAACCTGATACCTGGGTAATGAACGTGACCGTCAACCTTGACTTAGCCCCGCATTCTGGGTGCAGAGATATATCCCAGAGGCGCACGCCAGCTTACCTCTGGTAATGATAAGAGCCCTACAAGTCCTGAAATGTCCGTCACACCGCAAGCTGGTTGACTGTAAGGTGAGAAGCGTAGTACTCCCTATCTCGAATTAAATACTCCTCCCACTGAAACCAGCTTCGCCCGTGAGAATCAGACGCTCCGACTTCTAGACATGAGAAATCTCCTAGACCAAATTGTTTCATCTAGTCTACACTACACTCCCTCTGACTCACTAAGTTACATTGAACACTTTTCGCTTAATCTTCACCTGAATATACCTGGTCGTGTTGATTGTAACTAGAATTAAAATACCTTGAAGACTCACCAAACCAGACTGAGTCTGTTAATGAAATTCACCTGAGACTGGTATCCCAATCAACCTCTTACCTGGATATACTAAGAACATACTGACCCTCAATTTGTTTTGAATCCTTGTCAATGTTTTACCTTTTACCACTTTTCTATTTGATTTCCACAAGAGTAATAACCGGGTGACGCTACAACTACCCTAACCAGAGTAGGTATTAAACTTTCAAGTTCATAAAATAAAAATTTCAACGTTCATAAAATAAATTTTCAATGTTCATGTTCAAAATAATTCTTCCTTGATTTTCTAACATTTAACTAATCATACTACACTGCACTGAACACTCCTGGATTAGTCTTCTAGGAGGTCTCCGTAGGTCGGGTTTTTGGGGAAGCTTGAGAGTGCGGAAACAATGTCGTCGAGCTCCTTGCTATCGACGCAGCAAACGTCGCTGGCGTCCCTTGTTCAGCCGGTGGATGGAAAGTATGGCGCTGTATGTTTTCGCTACCTTAGGCGAGGGGACAACCGAGAAGGTAACCATTTTCTTGTCTGGAAACTCCTCTAGGATCTTGGAAACTAAGAGCGTATCCTTGCTTGAGTCTGTGTCTTCATTCTTGGAGGTGGCGTCCACGATGTCACTCAAACCCCGGCGATGATTTTAGATGTTCTTAGCGCTGGGGTATTAGCGTAACTCATGACGACGTCAGTGGGAAGGCTGAGAGAGATCCAAGACTGTCCTCCCGACGCGGCTTTACGTCCCTTTCTTTGCCATGGTGGTGGTGTCGAGGCGTGTTTATGGCGGCTACAGGAACAGCGGCTACGGCGGCTGGCTGTGATGGGCGGCGGAGCTGAGGTGAACGTCGCTCTAGGGCGCGTGGCGATGATGAAGGGTGGGCCCAGTTGAGGCGAGCGGGCGTCGAGGCGCGTGGCAGGCTCTAAGGGCGTGGCGAAGGGCGCGACGGGCCCGGGACGCGCGGTATGCCCCTGGCTGTGTCGGCTAGGCGGGGGGGCTGGCTGGCTGTCCCGGCTGGCGGAGTTGACGGCTAGATGCGGCGGCTACGGCTTGCTTCTTACCGCTCACGCTCACATTTTCATGGTTCTGTATGTATTGGTGTTTGGTTTATAGGGGAGAGATCTTATAAGCCCTACTATAAAGATCGATTACTATATGAAAATTTACTGAATTTGACTATCTTTTTATTTTTTTTCCCAGGTGCGCTTCTGTTCTGTTATTTTTAGGAAATAATATACCACCGCTATAGTCACCAGTGTGTTTGCTGGAAATTGGGGGTTTAGGTATGGGGGTTTTATAACTGGTCAACGTTACTTGAATGATTTTTATTTTGGGGATGATTTGATAAAAGATTACAAAATTGAATGAAGGATTTAAATTAGTCTTCTGACTTCACTATCTGATTGTAGTGTGACCACTTCTCACTACGGAGAGTACTGAACAAGGGGGTATACTTAAGGGGAAGGATAATAAGGGTTCGGTTAGGGGTTAGCTGCCACCAGCCCTGGCGAGTATTTCACTATGATTACTCCCGGGGGACGTTAGATTAATATTAATATTAGATTGATGTTGGGAGTCGTGAAGGGTACGTGGAATTTTTACGAGTAAGGCGGAACTCTTTGGAAGTGTGGGGAATTATTTCCTAATACAGAATAATCACCTGGGTTTTTATAATAACACAAGAACTATATTTTAAACATTATCCTATTTATTCGCCATGAAAATTATTGCTGTTGGAGACCGTAGACACATAAAATAAACTCTAATCTGGAACGGCAAGCTACAATAGAGCATAATTTCCCTTCCAGAATCATTCTTAGAATTACCACTTATATACCCATCGACTGAGCACTATAGGTATACCTTGAATATATATATATAGGAAAGAGAATGGGGAGAATAAGGAGTTGGATGTGTGGATACACAATGACCATGTGTTCTTGAGAGGAAGGCGTGAGACGCCTCCCGCTGAAGCCTCTCCCTAGGTGGAGGACGGATGGAGACTCAGCGTCTCACGAAGTTATGGCTGTCTCGCCCAAAAGGGAAAATTTTTTGAATGGTCCCACCGTGACCACAAATGAAAGCTTATAATCCCGAAATAACTATTTTAAATAATGAAACTTGCGTATATAAGAACATGTGGCTTATAAAAATAAACCTGTTTTTACTTTGATACTGGAGAATTTAATAGCTTAGTCTAATACCCGAGAAGGGGTGATATGTTTTTCACGACAAATGTCCGAACGCATTTTAAGAGCGAAAGGGTATGGAAGTGAACCTAGAAATTTGGTGGGTTTTGATGTTTGCGTGTATCTTTAATAACACGTCCATGTATAACCATAACCGATAACGATGGGGATTATTTTGAAAGCCATTAGGATTCTGGGAGAGTTTCTTGGTCTGACCAGATAACTGGGGAAAGATAAAAAGAACTGACATCATTAGTTATCACTGATCGCAGAATAATTATCCTACGGATTGTGTCTCGCATACGGCATATCGGGATGGGGAATGGAAGACCGAGGAAAGAAATGGCGGGTGATAGAACGAAAGAAGATAAACAAAAAGGCGTCTAGGGATGGCCAAACTGAGACGAAAAGATGGCGGAAAGAAGAAATACGATGAGTCATGTGAAACTGAGAAAAGAATTACTTACAAGACATAACTCGGGAATTTTATAATAATAATACTCATACTATCATCTCCCGAATAATGGGCATTACACATGTGGCACAGGCCTGATGGCAGAAGGTACGTCAGGATACCTGATTTTAGCTCGCGTTTTTACTGAATATCCTTTGGTGTTAGTGAGGCAGAAGTAGCAGTCAGTACTGTGATCCTTTTGTTCACGCCAAACCATTGGGGTGCCCAATGCCATGCCTGATGGCCGTTTGCCACCATCCATTCATTCAAGTGGTTCACACAGGGGTTGCATGCTACGTGAGGGGCCCACTTCCCCTTTATCTTGATCACCTATACGGCACTTGAAGTAATTTCAGATAAGCTGCTTTAACATTCTTTTGTAAGAGGTTTCTTCAGACTGTCAGGGGTAAAAATTCCCACTATTTTAACAAAACTGTCCGATGCATTACACGTTACGGCGCTCCATCACAGCCGGGACAAGGTACTATATACGGGAAACCAACTAAAATTAGGACTCCACTAAATCAAACACATCATATCTGCCAAGAAAAATAAAAAGTTTAAACATAATGTCAATAGCTGTACGATCAGTAAGTAAAATGTACTACACAAACCTGCTAACCCCTCGCCCCAAAACGCAGCGCGCCGCACACCCCCCCTGCTCACGGCACAAACCACACTGACTCAAAAACACTGCAAATCCCTAAATAGGGTTGAGAAAAGAAAAGATTAAGAGTTTTAAAATGAAAACATTGGTGAAAACTATTTCTGCTGATTTACCCATATTTTTTTTCATGAATTGCGTCTGGTTCTCAAAAACTGGACGTGATAGAGTTAATTGAACATCAGATTCGAGTTCAACAGGGTCGATTTACCTATAATCAGCTTCATTTAGTCCAGAACCATATCTTCGATTTTTTTTTGTCGACCAGTGTAATTTCCCATAGCGCCATGGCCATGTACAACTCTAGCCGTTCAGACTGATATGAACTATGCCCTAGGGAGCTTGTGTAGCTTATGATGTAGCGCGCCCTTAGTTCAGCGAGCCCTTGGAATAAGCGCGTATATGTCTTGTCATGCTAGGGCCAAGACTGATGCAGGGCAAGAACACCCCAGCAAACACACTATGTAGTTAAACCTTACGTTTTGAGAAGGTAGCGTTTTGGTAACGTTAGGAAAATTCGTAATATATACGTAAATCATACGTACACTCTTGAATTGTGTATGTTGTATTTAGGTAGTGTTTGGTTACGTCGCTACGATACGTTTTTTCAACGTAATTAAGACGTTATAGTAATACGTGTTTCTTCTACTAATATATTACGTAGTGGTTTTACGTTTCAATTACGTACTTATAACATCATGATGTAACGTGATATTAGAGAATTCAAAACGTTATATATACATAATGAATACGTGGATACATATGTTAAAGATACGTAAGTATTACGTTAATATGAATTGTGTATGTTGTATTTAGGTAGTGTTTGGTTACGTCGCTACAATACGTTTTTCAACGTAATGAAGACGTTACAGAAATACGTGTTTCTTCTACTAATATTAATAATATATTACGTAGTGGTTTTACGTTTCAATTACGTATTTATAACATTATGATGTAACGTGATATTAGAGGATTCAAAACGTAATATAGGCCTCTTCCATTTGTACCCAAGCTGCATGAACCAGTTCTTTCAGTTCAGGGTTGGGTTCGCGTGTCACAAATGGAACGCAAAAACCCCCTTTTTTTTTTTTATAAACAACTCAGCTGGGGAGGCAATTAAGAGAGAGAGAGAGAGAAGAGAGAGAGGAGGGGGGGGGGGGGGAAGAAGGGAAAAGAGAGAGGAAAGGGGGAAAGGAAAAGAGAAGAGGAAAAAAGGAGAGAGAGAGAGGAGGGGGAGAGAGAGAGAGAGGGGAGGGAGAGAGGAGGAGGGGGGAGAGAGAGAGAGAGAGAGAGAGAGGAGGGAGAGAGCGAGAGGAGAGAGAGAAAAAAAGAGGAGAGAGGAGGGGAGGAGAGAGAGAGAAGAGAGAGAGAGAGAGAGGAGAGGGAGAGGAGAGAGAAGAGAGAAGAGAGGGGAGAGAGAGAAGAGAGAAAGGGGGGAGAGAGAGGGGAGGAGAGGGGAGGAGGGAGAGAGAGGGGAGAGAAAAAGGGGGCCGAGAGAGAGGAAAAGGGGGAGAGAGGAGAGAGAGAGGAGGAGAGGAAGAGAGAGAGGAGAGAGAGAGAGGAGAAGAGAGAGAGAGAGAGAGAGGAAAAAGAGAGAGATACCCAGAGAGAGAGAGGAAACGAGAGAGAGAGAGAGAGAGGAAAAAGAGGGGGAGAGAAGAGAGGGGGGGAGAGAGAGAGAGAGGAGATGAGAGAGAGAGAGGAGAGAGGAGAAGAGAGGAGAGAGAGAGAGAGAGGAAAAAGAGAGAGATAAGAGAGAGAGAGAGGAAAAAGAGAGGGAGATAAAAGGGGGAGAGAGAGGAGAAGAGAGGAGAGGAGAGGGGACGAGAGAGAGAGAGAAGGGGAAAAGAGAGGAAGGAGAGAGAGAGAGGAGAGAGAGAGAGAGAGAGAGAGAGAGAGAGAATTGGGAGAGAGAGAGAGAGGAGAGGATACAAACGAGAGAGAGAGCGAGCGAGAAGGAGAGGAGAGAGCAGAGAGAGGGAGAGAGGAGACAGAGATGGAGAGAGAGAGACGGAGATGATGATAGAGAGAGAGATGAGAGAGAGCGAGAAGATGAGAGAGAGAGAGAGATAAACGATGAGAGAGAGAGATGAAGAGATTGGAGACGAGAGGAGAGAGAAGCGAGAAGAGAGAGAGAGCGAGAGAGGAGGAGAGAAGAGAGAGAGAGAGAGAGAGAGAAGATCGAGCAGACCGATGAGAGAGTGTGAGAGAGAGAGAGGAGAGAGAGTGAGGAGAGATGAGAGAGATAACGAGAGACTATAGAGAGATAAACGACTGAGCGAGATAACGAGAGAGAGAGAGATAACGAGAGAGTTAACGAGAGAGATAACGAGAAGAGAGAGATAAACGAGAGAAGAGATAACGAGAGAGAACAAATGAGAGAGAGAGATAAACGAGAAGAGATAACGATAAGAGAGAGATAAACAAGAGAGAGAGAGAGAGAACTAGCCACGACCTGAGATAACGAGAGAAGATACCGAGAGAGAGGAAGATAACGATGAGAGATAACGAGAGGAGAGAGAGATAACGAGAGAGATAACGAGATATAACTCAGCTAGCTGTATGTGAAGGGATCTATCAAGTTTAAGATCGCGGGGAACGCATGGGCTCCACCAGCCATGATGCCTCCTTGTATGCCGTTTCTGACATCCTCTCCTGACTCGTGCTGATGCGGAAAACCCTTCACGATAAGCACAAATAGGGCCCAAGGCGACCATGTTTGTTATGAACTTGAAAACTCTACCCAAGCTACCCACCAATGAATGTGAGTAGAGAAAGTTCACGGAGTTTGCTGAGTTCACTACGCGTTTGCCTCGGACCCAGGGTTTTCGTGTCGCAAATGGAACGCCTGAACTCTTGGGTTCCGTGTGAACTGGGTTCTTGAAATGTCGCAAATGGAAGAGGATTATATACATAATGGAATCGTGGGATACATATGTAGAGATACGCTCCTCACACAGGCCATGTACACGGACACTTTTTCCGGCATCTTTTGTAAGCAAAAAGAGTATCAGGCATCATTTGACGCCTAGGATTCCGGCCATCTTTTGGTAGCAAAACGCGGAGTCGCGCATGTTCGTTCTGTTGCCACCAGTAGAAGCAGTATAGCTACGATAGAAGAATAAGATCTTAGCTACTCTGGTAGGAAATGCTCGTAAGCAGAAACTCCGTGTGACATCACGCGCCCCTTTTGCCACCAGTACGGGCTATTGGTAGCAAGGATACCAAAAGATGCCGGAAAATATTGCTCATGTGACATGCCTTTAGTATTACGTTAATATGAATTGTCTATGTTGTCTTTAGGGAGTGTTGGTTACGTCGCTTACAATACGTTTTTTCAACGTAATTAAGACGTTACAATAAATACGTGTTTTTTTCTATTAATATAGTACGTAGTGGTTTTTACGTTTCAATTACGTGGTACTAAAAATCATGATGTAACGTGATATAGAGGATTCAAAAACGTTATATATACATAATGAATACGTGGATACATAGTAAAGATACGTAAGTATAACGTTTTTAGACACGTTTATAGCAACCTTTAATATTTATTTTTATTTACGATTTGTGACGGAAATACATATGGTTTACATTCAAAATTACGGTTTGCTTGGATGAAGAAAATTTTATTTTGAAGTAATAGTAAAATTTCAAGGCCAGGGCCCAAGGTTATTATGCATGCAGTTTCTTTATATAGTCTAGTTAAGAAACGTTTTTCTATTAGGTTCATATTAGAGAACATTTATTAATTACGGTATACAATTATAAGTTTTAGTATGTCAAAGGCCTCCTCAGCCCGTTCCTGTTCACACCTGCTGATGGAGGAGCTGGTCGCATCCGCGTGACCCTTCCAGGCTGGCACCGTCCTGCCCTCAGCTACGCCGACGACCTGGCCCTCGTCGTCACCGGGCGGGGGGTGACGCTTTGCAAGACGCAGCGCCTCTCGACCTAATCACCGCCAATTGCCGAGGAGCTGGGCATCAAGATCTCGGCGCAAAAGTCCGGGGCCATGCTGATTCAAGGCAGCCAACCCTGCCTTGTCCAGTTTGCGCGTCCAGGGCCATCGGCATGGCCTGATCGGACTCCTACCTGTAACCTCGGGGGTTGGGCCGGACAGGCCGGCTGTCGTTCAACGGCGCAAAGCTGGCTACCTGAGGGAAAGGACGCACGCAGGCCAGGTCTCTGAACGTGACGAGGGCCATGACGCGGGGGCTTAACGCCGTTTGTTTTTTTTTTTCCACCTTCTCTTGTCTTCCGCTGTTATACGTGCAGGCTGTGCGCTCCCTGGTGGATGATTGCGCCCCTGATTCTCTCCGCGCTCTGCCCCAGTCAGAAGGGCGGCTCGAGGTGATCCAGAAACAAACGCCATGAGGACCTGGGCTGGGGGCTCCGAGATGTCCAGCGCTGCGTAATGCAGAGCGGAACAGATTGGTGCCCCTCGCCACCAGGGGTGCAGTGATCATCGGCCTGTCGCGTGCCAGAGTCTTCCGCCGCGACGTGGAGGGCGTTGCCGCAGAGGAAGGAACTCGGTGGCCATGACACCCCAGAGGAGACTCCGGCTGGCAGGAGCCAGGGTATCGCGTGCCTGCGCGGCAAACACGTGGCTCATCAAACACACTCGCTAGCCACCTACAGCCTCAGTGAACGCGGGATCACCGGGGCGTGGCGGGAGTCCGATGTCCCCGCCCTAACCTTAGAAATGCTCGGCACTCTGGGGCGGCCCCCCGCCCCGCAGAGTTCACCGCCACGAGTTGCCTGCGGTGCAAAGCCATGTGCCACACCACCGGGACGACACAAGGCAGCATGCGCTGATGGCCATGGCCCGGGTCGCCCGAGCGGGACAGCCGGTTATACTTCACTGACGGCCGGTCGACCCGGATAGCTGGCAGAACAGGTGCCCGCGTTCGTCACGGGTGGGACAGAGATGTTCTGGCGAACGTCTGACAAATGCTCCACCCTCCAGGACTGAGCTGGTGGCATCCAGCCACGCCCTCGAACACGCCCCTGCCACCGCCTGAGCAACTTGGGGTTAATACAACCGACTCCTGGATGGGGGCTGCAGGGCCCTCCAACGCCGCATCCAAAGGACAATGTGAGGGCTCATCACCACCATCCTGGGCAGCCTAAGAGCCATTGGCGCGCAGGGAAGGCGTGTCAGGCATCAACTGGTCCCCAGCCACGTAGGGGTCCGAGGGTAACGAGGCGGGCGGACGTGGCGTCTAAGCGAGCCGCCAGCGGCCCCACAGCGTCACCATGCACATGCACCTCCCAGCTTACAGCGCTCAGGCGCAGGCGAGACGGGCGCAGCACACCGCGCTCACCAGAACACACCGAGAGATGGAGGCCAGGAAGAGGCAAGGGGCCTAGTACGCCTGCAGGCACTGATATACCACCACTGGACGCACAACCCAGCAACAACCCAGGGCAGGATGGCGCACTACTGCAGCGTTCGTGCGTCTGGCTACTGCACCAGAGGAGGAGCTGCAGGAGTACTTCGAGGGGGCAAGGGTGTGCGGACCCCTGCGAGATGCCACCACCCGTCGTCACTGGTTGCACTACCTCCTGTCCTGCCCCGCCACCGCCCACATGAGGCCAGGGCCCGGGCCCCGCCGCCCAGCCTGCAGGTGGGGGGCTGCTGAGGGGCGTGAAGACAGGGCCGCACTCATGGTCCGCCACAACCCGGAGACGTGAGTTGGGGGTGCTGTGCCAGGCAACGCCCCCCCCCCGCTGACACATCACCCCACACCCGGCCGGGTGAATCAGTGGGACGCAGGTGACTCACCGTCACCCACGCCTCCACGCGACCCTACTGTAGCTTGACGGGATAATCTCCTCAACGGCGGGCTGATGCCCGCTTTGTACTTTTTGCTGCTGCTTAATATGTGTATTATATGACATGCTTTTGTATATATTATATATATATCTATATAATATATATATATATATATATATATATATATATATATATATATATATATATAATATATGCTGTATGTTTTAATTGTACAATAAACCTTTACAAATCACGAGGATCATTAAGTAAAAGCTAACCTACTGTGGCAAGACATAAATGATCAACTCATAAACAGGGTGGGGCACTAGCTTACTGCCCTTAGTCACATAACCACATTCTTACCTTTCTTTTAATGCACATAGACAAACAGCTAGTGGCAACGTTTCCGTGGCAAGGTTTCTGCAACGGAAGGAGCTGTAGCAAGAACCATTGTAGAAGGTAATGGCACGTCCAACCAGGAAAGGTTGTGGCAATGTGCTTGCTGAAAGGTAGTAGTAACGTAGCAAAAACGTAATGGGATGTAGCAAATAGGTTGTGAGAAGGTGATGGTACGTGATCAGAAGGTAGTACAAAGGTTGTAGTTACGTGCAAATGGTTGTGGCAATGTGCTTGCTGAGGGTAGTAGTAACGTAGCAAAAACGTAATGGGATGTAGCAAATAGGTTGTGAGAAGGTGATGGTACGTGATCAGAAGGTAGTACAAAGGTTGTAGTTACGTGAAAATGGTTGTGGCAATGTGCTTGCTGAAGGTAGTAGTAACGTAGCAAAAACGTAATGGGATGTAGCAAATAGGTTGTGAGAAGGTGATGGTACGTGCTCAGAAGGTAGTACAAAGGTTGTAGTAACGTACAAATGGTTCCCAAAATGTTGTATAAAGGTTGTCAGTTACGTAGTGAAATACGTAGTTAGGACGCACCTGGGCGTCCACAGAAATTCGTAATAGTTACGAATTTTTGCTACGTAAAAGTTACAAAACCGCTACCTTTATATTACGTAAAAAATACGTAAGTGTGTTAGCTGGGACCTCCCCCCCACCCTTCCCTTCGTATACCAACACCTTGCTTCCCCACACTGGCAGAAATAAGAAGAAAAAACAAAATAATTTTAAAAAAACCAGTCTTGCACTTGCACAAATTTCAGTGTTTTTCCCCCACCCATTTAAGGGAAAATAATAATAACTAATTAGTCATGAAAATTAATTATAAAAATAAAATAAAAAATACATCCTTGCTTCGTCTTGCAATAGAAAAAAACACTGCTATGACTTGATAATAAACTGAGCATGAAAAATCTAGTTAATCAGACTTTGTACAGAGGGAGATGGTGATTGGCGCATTGCAGAGGGCAGCAGAGGAGGATGAGGATTACATAGGATTACATAGGAATAACAGACACCAGGAAGGATATTACCACAAGTCTGTGAACGTTCGCAAATTTCTGTTCGCAGAATAGAGGGCTGTTCAATGTTGGGAGCTATCCTTGCGAACTATTTATCAAAGTCTTGTGAACAGCTCCCTAGCTGCTAGGAATCCTCCGCTCCTTGCGATCAAAACAAACAGTAAAATTAACGCCACCCCAATAATTCTTTCACTACAAATAACAAATACAAAGGATATATTGTGACCAAAAACCGTAGAAGAATTGTTTATTCGTGTAAGAAATGTATTATTGCAGCAATAGATATCAATATAAAGGAATTTTGTTTATACTACATATTTTGGCGCGGAATACAGCAGTGTGTACATTTTCTACCACTGCCCAGCTCCTTATCTACATACTACGCATTTATCTACTATTATGGAGCGCCAAGAACAACTCTAGCCGCGGCGGCTATAGGTATGATGAACCCGTATCTCTAGCCGCGGTGGCTATAGGTATGAAACGTATCTCTAGCCGCGGTGGCTATAGGTATGAAACGTATCTCTAGCCGCGGTGGCTATAGGTATGGCCCGTATCTCTACCATCAATAACACTATAGTCGTGTAGTAAATTAATCTGTAATTCGTTTTTGTCGGAAATAAATTTTAGTTTATATGTGTAGGGGGTGCCCAACCCGCCCCTCCCGGCCCGCCCCGCAAACATTGCTCTATTTCGCATTGCCATAGTATTGATAGCTTTCATTTTTTCTTGATATCAATTGTTACTAAATCAAACCCAATCTCTAACCTAACCTAATCTAATTTAACCTAACTTAACCATTCCTGGCTGGAAATAACGATAGATTTTCGATAGTACACTCACATACTTTTCTAGGCGAGAAATATCCCTCAAAAACTCACCCCAAACTACCTGGCGTGTCACCTCTATATCTTTTTAAATGCCTTATCAAAGGTCACTGATAGCAGAAGGGACACACAACACACACACACACACACACACACACACACACACACACATCTCTCATAGTCGGACAAACGGATAAGGAGAGAGAGAGAGAGAGAGAGAGAGAGAGAGAGAGAGAGAGAGAGAGAGAGAGAGAGAGGAAGGCTACTTAAACACTTGGGATATTATTTAGAGCTGCCCACGGGAGTAATATATGAAAATCCAGTAGGTCATTTATACACCACAATTTTCTTCCAATAAGAGAAATAATACGTCCTAAATTCCCCCCTAAAGTCCTTAATTCTCCTACAAATCTGCCTCTATTTTTCCTACCGCGGTCAATGGACCCATTTACTCTACTTGAGGTAAGGATTGATTTGACATCTTCAAGCCTCATATAGTTGGGCAGTGATGTTGATTTTTCTATGTGAACAGTATTTTTGATGATACAGCCAATTTAAGTACAGGAAAATGTATACGCTCTAAAACGACTGGCGCCATGTTGTGACGTCACTAGCTTAGACAACAGAGCAAAACCAGCGGTAAACGGCCGCTACTATTATGTACTACCTACTAATACACCAACTTACATTACCCTATACCGCAAGATGACCAGTAATCCTCCTTCAAGTGATGTAGTAGGTATTCACTGTGTTTGTGAATATGTAAGTTGTAGTTTATAAGGAAAAAGTGGATAGACAGAGATAAGTGGCCCGTGACACCTGACAAGTGACGACTTCTGGGATCGGCATTCTTTATAGGGAGCTTAAATGAACCTGCAATGACATGTAAAGCTAGACAGATAGACGAACTCATAGAGGAACAGGTAGAAATGTATGGCTTTCTTTCCCCACATAAGCAAAACATACACCTTCGTCACTCTACTCACCACTACAACCTTTACTAACCATACATTTCTACCGTTCCTCTATGAGTTCGTCTATCTGTCTAGCTGTACATGTCATTGCAGGTTCATTTAAGCTCCTATAAGGAAATGCCGATCCCAGAAGTCATCACTTGTCTGGTGTCACGGGCCACTTTGCTCTGTCTATCCACTTTTTCCTCTATAAACTACAACTTACATATTCACAAACACAGTGAATACCTACTACATCACTTGAAGGAGGATTACTGGTCATCTTGCGGTAGTAGGGGTAATGCAAGTTAGTTAGGTTAGTAAAATAAAACTATAATTTGCGGTTTGCTGAGCCAAAACAAGGCGATCAGCTGATCAGGCGAGATCTGAGTCTGCAGTTACTACGTCACAACCAATCACAGCGCGTTCCGCCGTGTTGTGATATTTTGGCCCCAAAAAGGCCATATATTTCATTTATGGTGCATTTCTCAGCAAAAAGAATATGAGTACAGTGATATGTAGCCTATATTGCACCCAAAGCTTTATAATACTCAGTGTCTTAGGTGTGAGTAAATGGGTCCATTGACCCTATCACCCGCCACCTCCCCCCCCCCCTCTCGCCTCCATCCTTTTGTGACCTATTTATAAATTGTTCTTCTCCATTAACTCCTCTCTCTCTCTCTCTCTCTCCCCTTCCATCTCATGAGAGAGAGAGAGAGAGAGAGAGAGAGAGAGAGAGAGAGAGAGAGAGAGAGAGAGAGAGAGAGAGAGAGAGAGAGAGAGAGAGAGAGAGAGAAACAGTTGTTTTGTATTTATTCAATTTTTTTTATTATCATTATTCTATTTATTTTTTATAGCAATGACGCGGGACACGAATATTTTTCCCTCAAACACGTTAGGTTACGGTTAGTTTAGGATATATAGGTTACCTTACTTGGAATCTGACCAACTTTGTGTGGGAATCACAATGAGGGTATTTTCAAGAAAATCCTATGGTTAGTTTCGGAGCTACAGCCAAGCGTTGAGGGCCGTGCACCATTGCAAAGCTGTCTGGGAAAAATATTTCCCGTGACAGGATGGACTTGCTGGGTGGGGTCGAGCCTCTGTGTTGAAGAAGGAAGGCAGGCTTATCTCTACTTCTACCCTCCGTTTATCTCTCTCTCTCTCTCTCTCTCATGGCATTGGACTGCAGTGGAAAGGAATGGGCATTTCCTCTCGGTCGTATTATAGTTTTCCTCCCATTCAGCAAAATATATAAATCAGCGTTAAAATAGTGTTATAATTATTATTGCAGTTGATTTTCTTCCAATAATGATTATGATAACTTGTTCCGTTATCGCCCCCCCCTTGTCTCTCTCTCTCTCTCTCTCTCTCTCTCTCTGTATTTTCTTTCCTCCTCATCCTTTCCGTTTCCTACCGCGGTAATATGAACCCCTCTCCCCCCGCTCTCTTCTGCCCTCGCTTCCTTCCTGTTTCTCTACTTTCTTTCCGCACTCAAATTTATATTAGTCGTATTATATTAGGTGGTTCTCTGTTTTATATATTTGTTTTATAATTCTTCTCCATTAACTCTTCTCTCTCGACACGCCAGGAGGTTTGGGGTGACCGGATTTTTGCCGGGCTATGGCGGGGAGTGTACCTGTAACGCCATTATTATTCAATTACGGCATGGGAAATATGTTTTAAAATACTCAAAATGAAGAAATCCCCACGATGATGTAGGTAAGAATCCCTAGGACTTTTGAAAGCCCACTACAGAAATAATAGGCTGCTATTGACGGTAGGTTAGATTACAAATGAGTTTCGTTAGGTTATGTATAGGTTTAGTTTTGGTTAGGTATAGGATAGGTTTGGGTTTGGTTTTGTTGAGTTATTTAGTGTTCGCAAGGCCTTGCGAGTGGTCAGGAGCACTCGCAGATTGCGAACACTTTGCGAATGTTCACAGCCGTTCTCAAGTTTAGTAAATATGTCTAAGAAATTGTGAACATTCACAAAGCTTGTGAATTCGCAAGCCTGTTGTGAACGTTCGCAAGAAATGGTAAATATCCCTCCAGGAGACCTATTGGTCCATGACGAGGGTATCTGCTGAACTACATACTACTAACTATCAACTACATGTAAGAAAACAGTTGGAAAATGATACCATGTCCCTAAAGAAGATAGGAACATGGAAGTTTCGTAGTGAAGAATGATAGGATATGAAATATACTACTACAACTACCACTACCACTACAACTAATCGATCCGGGGGACTAAATATGAATTCGCAGGGCACTATCAATACCCATTTACTTTACAGTGCGCGTCAAGTCTGTTTTTAAATGTAGTTATTGAGCTGGCTTCGACAACATTTGCTGGTAACTTGTTCCATCGATCAACGACTCTAACATTGAAATATTTTTTACGGAGATCCATGATGCAACGTTGACCGTTTAGCCATTATTTCTTGTTGTCACTTGAGGAGAAAGCTCGAATAGGTTTCTTGATTAATGACATCAAATCCTTTTAGGATCTTAAAGGTTTCTATCAAGTCCCCACGGATTCTACGATCCTTTAAAGTAGTCGTCCAGACCATTTCATCATTCCTGATTTAATGCAGTCAAATCATAGCCATTGACAAGTATATCAACAATACGTCGTCACTTTTTGTATCCAGTCAGCCGTTTTTAAATAATCCGCAATCAAAATCTTCAAATTCCCCGAGTTCTCAAAACGCACTCAAGATTTGCAGACGCTCAGGCTCAGGCTCCGTGACGTACCATCAGGGAGGCTCATCTTCCCGCGCTGATCAGAGGCACGTAAACACAGAGATAAATATAATAGTACTTGAAGATATTTGGGTGTTTCTGATAGATTTTTTTTGCTATATGCCACATGCATGCATCCTTTATGGGTGCAGCATGCTTCCTTCCCACACACACGCCTGCACACCGACACCCTTCCCACACACACGCCTGCACACCGACACCCTTTCCACACTCACGCCTCCGTCCCACACACACGCCTTCACACCGACACCCTTCCCACACTCACGCCTGCACCACCGACACCCTTCCACCACACGCCTCCTTCCCCCACACACGCCTGCACACACGCTTCTTTCCTACACACACGCCTGCACACCGACACCCTTCCCACACACACGCCTGGGAAATACTTTGGAACTCACCCTTTCCCGGGCTTTGACTGAAATGAACTACCGCACTGTATTGTATGCTTATTATACTTCACATCTGTAAAGGTTCCAGCGTGCGCTCAGCCTTGGTTAACCCACACGACCGCTATGAAATATGAGGTGCCTCAAAAAATTATAAGTCCAGTTAGGTTAGGTTAGGTATACTTTGTGGTTAAGGTTAGGTTAGGTTGGGGTATACTTTGTGGTTAAGGTTAGGTTAGGTATACTTTGTGGTTAAGGTTAGGTTGGGTTAGGTATACTTTGTGGTTAAGGTTAGGTTAGGTTAGGTATACTTTGTGGTTAAGGTTAGGTTAGGTTAGGTATACTTTGTGGTTAAGGTTTAGGTTAGGTTAGGTTACTTTGTGGTTAAGGTTAGGTTAGGCTAGGTTAGGTATACTTTGTGGTTAAGGTTAGGTTAGGCTAGGTATACTTTGTGGTTAAGGTTAGGTTAGGTTAGGTATACTTTGTGGTTAAGGTTAGGTTAGGTTAGGTTAGGTATACTTTGTGGGTAAGGTTAGGTTAGGTTAGGTATACTTTGTGGTTAAGGTTAGGTTAGGTTAGGTTAGGTATACTTTGTGGTTAAGGTTAGGTTAGGTATACTTTGTGGTTAAGGTTAGGCTAGGTTAGGTTAGGTATACTTTGTGGTTAAGGTTAGGTTAGGTATACTTTGTGGTTAAGGTTAGGTTTAGGTTAGGTATACTTTGTGGTTAAGGTTAGGTTAGGTTAGGTATACTTTGTGGTTAAGGTTAGGTATACTTTCTGGTTAAGGTTAGGTTGGGTTTATACTTTGTGGTTAAGGTTAGGTTAGGTTAGGTTAGGTTAGGTATACTTTGTGGTTAAGGTTAGGTTAGGTTAGATTTTTACATATAGTGACTTTGATGTTTTTTTTTGGGGAGCCATAAATCATTATATTTGCTTCCCCCACCCAAAAACCCCGTATTCCCGCCAGTTCCCCAGGCTTGTTGGCTATAGGGGGAAGAAAAAAAAGATAGGGGTGAAGGACTTCTTCCAAAGTTTTACCCACGCCTGCACACACGCCTCCTTCCCACACACACGCTTGCATACACGCCTCCTTCCCACACACACGCCTGCACAAAACGCCTCCTTCCCACACACACGCCTGCAGACACGCTTCCTTCCCACACACACGCCTGCACACCGAACCCTTCCACACAGACGCCTGCACACACACACGCCTGCACCCCACGCCTCCTTCCCACACACACGCCTCCTTCCCACACACACGCTTCCTTCCCACACACACGCCTGCACACCGACACCCTTCCCACACACACGCCTGCACACACGTCTGCACACCGACACCCTTCTTACACCACGCCTACTTCCCACACACACGCCTGCACACACGCCCTCCACACACCGTGTGTGTTGTGTGTGTGTGTGTGCAGGAAGGGGGTTGGTGCGCAGCCTGGGTGCAGGCGGGGGGGTGGGAAGAGTGTCGGTCACAGCGACAGATTCACTGTCTGACACCGAAGTACAATCGGTCATCATAACATTTGCCGACAGGTGTCAGACAGAGTGTCTGCGGGCGTCCCTGTTCTGACGTCATCAATAACAGTCGTAGCCCTGTTGGAGGGAAGATTTTTTTTTTCGCGCGCTTTTTACAAAAGTCGTGTTTTTACGGAAATAAGGCCTGGAAATCAATTATTTTTGGTGGATTAGGTGTTTTGAATGTACAGTCAACATAATTAGGCAAAAAAAAAATGGGTCTGGACGACTACTTTAAGGAAAACATATTAAGTTTCCGCAGTCTCTCTTCATAAGATGAATTTCGCAGAGATGGAATTTGTTTGGTTGCTCTTCTTTGCACTGATTCCAATTTGGCTTGATCTTTTACGAAACAGGGCGACCAGAATTGAACGGCATATTCTAAGTGCGGCCTAACCAAGGACGTGTATAATTGTGTCATTACTTTCGAAGTTTTATGTTCAAAGTTGCGTTTAATAAAGCCCAACATCATATTCGCCTTTTTACTGGCAGCTAGGCAATGCGGACTGGTTTTGCGGACACACACCACCAAACCCCGTGGTGGTGTTTTGTGTATTCATCTCGTTGTATTCTATAGGGCCAGAGCAACGCTCGTATGGCCCCGTCTCCATATCAACCTTTTTTTTTTTATCATTTATCCTTAGTGGTTAGGAGGCAACCACATCTGGATGAACGACAAGGTGTGTCACTCTCGCATCCACACCTGATCAGTCGCAAGACAGCATCTGGTGCAAGGCTGACTGTATCCGGGACTGTCGTAGGTAGGGCTACAAGTGATCTGTTGGTTTCATCTTTCTTCCATCCATATTTTTCAACGCCCAGTTCTGGTGGATCCGCGTCTTTCACGGCGCGCCATATGGATGCTTGATGATGCGCACGTTTCACGTTTTCCTCGAAGGCCTCGCTGGTCGGTGGTAGAGAGCATAATTTTGGTGTTGATGTATACCCTTTGCCTGTTTTTGCTGCCCAAGCACTGAGTCGTGCATTTGACATCGTGTCACTGTTGTTCTGTCCATAGCAAGCAGTCATGAATTTCGTTGTCTGCTGTATCACCGAGGGCAGCGAAGCATCAATTTGTCCCAGAAGTGACAGAAGAAGTCCACTTCTTACATCTTTCAGAACAGTGCTTTTTCCAATGCCGAAACAGCAAGCAACTGTGTCGCAACCAGAAAGTGCATGAGCAGCTAGGATTTCTGGTATGATATCTATGTGCTTCTCAACGGTCTTGCCGATATCGACTATTGCTCGATCTTTGATTGGAGATTCCATACTCACCATGAACTTAAGACCATCTTCCAGATAGTAATGTATAAGCAGTACAAACACGTCTATGTCATCTCTGATAAGACGGTGATGCTTGTGAGTTTCTCCTTTGCAGCCATGAGCATTTGTTGAACGATGATGATATCTGCCTCTTCATGTTTTAGTGTTCATATCCCTCTGTTGATGATAAGTCCTCCATTGCTGATCTCAATCGGAGTTTTGTCTTGGGATGTGATGATCTGCTTGTGATTCTGTATGTGGTTTCGATGGAACGAAACGTCTCCTTTGAGTTCAGTGCAGATTATGTCAATGAGCTGCTTCTTGTTTACAGTGACAGTCAGGATTACTTTCTGTGATGGCAGCTCCGTTGTAACCTTGAGCTGGTGAAACTCTACTGGCTTCAGTGTTCCTCGCACTTTTGTGACACCTTTTTGTGCTGTACCTCATAGTACCGATCAAACACCAAGTACACATCTCCTTTATGCAGCTTCCTCTCAATATGTTGTCTGAAGTTTGACACATACGTTTTTACTGTACCACCCCCCAGGCCAGTGTATCACCCAGAGGAGAGCAGAACCATCGATGATTGTGATGTCTGTGTTTGGGCATTTCTGGATGGGGACCTCAACTTTCAGTTGAGTCTTCAACACGGATTTTGTGGCCCAGGACGCGGCCCAGGATGGCGGCCATCTTATTTTGTGTGTGTTTTATTGATATAATAATGGCAGCATTGTAATCTTGATGCCTGATAACATATATAAGGACCTTTCATTCGTGTTTCTATCTCATATAGTTATGAAGATATGAGGAAAATAGATTTTCCCAGATTCGATGGCGACCATCTTGGATTTTGCCTCCTAGCACAAATTGCTCAAGTATGACAAGATGTCATCCGGCAGTTTCTGAATATATATGCCCTTACCATCAATAATCAACATTAAAAAAAACTTTATACTCCAAAAAGAGGTAGTACCATGGTACTTCTGCCGGACTAGGAGGGTGAAACTGGCGATCGCATGTCCGGCTCGCGTGGACAAGACCATGGGTGAATGACACACACACACACATACTAAAAATATTTCTTCTTTCTGTTTAACGTCAGATTTTTCCATATCTTATGAAGTCAGACGGCCGATGATACTGGTTAGAGTGGTTCTAGGCATGATATAAAGGTTATATAAGGTGATATATAGGTTAATACAAGGCTTGAATGCAATACCTCTTGTAGCTTCTTTATGTTCTTATAGTTCTTCTTCTTATAGTTCTTTCATGTTCTTATGTTCTTTATACTGAAGAATTTAATGGTTAATGGTTGATAAGGTAATGGTTGATAAGGTTAAATAAAGGTTAATTCAATAGTTTATACGGGAAATTAAATGAAAATAATGGTAATTTAATGAAAAGTTTAACATTGCCTCTTATTTCCGAGTGTGAGAGTGACACTAGGGATTTAATGAAGGTAAATACAAGGCTATAAGGTATAGAGAGAGTTATGGAGTGATTAGAGGCACCAAATAATGGTTAATTCAATGGTTTATACGGAAGAATTTAATGAACTTGTGGACATTTAATGAAAAGTTTAAAATGGGTTGTTATTTCGGTAGTCTTATTTATGTTTATTTTTATTATTTTAGATTATATTGATACCATTTTTATTATTCATTAGTGATGGGATATTGATTGATTTATGGTTTATGATTAATTAATGGTTCCAAATCTGAATGGGGACTGGTGACAAGTGGAGTTCCACAAGGGTCTGTTTTGGGCCCATTACTATTTTTTATTTACATCAACGACTTGGATAGTGGGATTAGCAGTGATATCAGCAAGTTTGCTGATGATACTAAGTTAGGTAGGATTATTTGGGTCACAGTCTGACGTAAAACATATTGCAGGGAAACTTAGATAAACTTAACGAGTGGGCAGTCAGATGGCAGATGGAATTTAATATTGATAAATGTAGCGTTATGAATGTTGGTAGAAAATACCCTGGTAATAGATACACCATAAGCAATGTATCGCTGAAAAGATCAGAAGATGAAAAAGATCTTGGAGTGAGGGTGAGCCCAGACCTCCGACCTAGGAAACAATGTATTGAGGCCAGAAATAGAGCTAATAGAGTATTAGGATTCATTGCCAGAAGTGTTAAAAGTAGAAGTGCAGAAGTTATTCTAAAGCTTTATCTGGCTCTAGTCAGGCCTCACCTAGACTATGCAGTTCAGTTTTGGTCTCCATATTACAGGATGGATATAGTGTTGTTAGAAAAAGTGCAGAGAAGGATGACCAAAATGATACAAGGGATGCGTAACTTTAGTTATGAGAACAGATTGAAGTTATTAAAATTACACTCACTCGAGAGACGCAGAGTAAGGCGCGATCTGATAGAAGTTTTTAAGTGGATAAAGGGATTTAATAAAGGAGAGGTAGGAAAAGTTCTTACGGCTTTTAACCAGGGTAGAACAAGAAGTAACAGATTCAAGCTGGAAAAGCGTAGATTTAGAAAGGAAATAGGGAAAAACTGGTTCACAAATAGGGTGGTGAATGAATGGAATGGTCTCAGTAGACAGGTAGTTAGTGCTGAGTCATTGGGGAGCTTTAAAGGAGAGCTGGATAGGTTCAAGGATGGGGATGAAAGGTGGATGTAGGTAGTGTTAGGTGACAGGAACTACCACGTGTAGGCCTCGCGGCCTCTTGTAGCTTCCTTATTTTCTTATGATTTTAATGTGTCTTTATATATTTCTTATCTGACTTCTACTCTACCCGATACCCTACTTTTGTATCTACTTATTTTAAATACTTTTTTCAAATACTTTTTTTAAAAAACTTTTTTTGAAACTGTTTAAATACTTTTTGGAGTTTTTTTTTTAGACTTTTTTTAAGTCTTTTTTTTAAATACTTTTTTGAAATTTTTTTTTTAAATACTTTTTTTTAATATTTTTTTTAAATATTTTTTTTTTAGTCATTTTTTAAATACTTTTTTTTAGTCTTTATTGAAATACTTTTTGAAATACTTTTTTTGAGTTTTTTTGAAAGACTTTTTTTTTTTTTTTTGTCTTTTTTGAAATATACTTTTTTGAAATAAAAAATTAGAAATATAATTTTTTTAATAAAACCTTTCATTATTTTTTTTTTTTTCGATACCTTTTTTTTTTTTTTTTTTATCTAGACAATCTACAGCTACTACTAGCTTAGCTACTTTTTTTTACCTACTTTTTTATCTTTATTTTTTTTTACCTCTACCTATATATATATATTTTATATATATATATATATATATATATATTAATATATATAAAATATATATATATATATATATATATATATATATATATTATATATATTATATATATATATTCCTATTAATTAATTTTCTAAGCTGACTAGTGACTTGTTGCATTTTTCCTCATATCATATTCATGCTTTTAAATTTATTTTTTATTTTTTCTATGATCGATAAATGATTTTTTTACCCTACCCTTAGCTAACCCTTTTTACCCTAGCTTTATTACCCTACCCTAAGCTGACTATTGTAGGCTGTTTTTACTACTACGTAGTTTTTAGGGTATTTTAGGGTAGTTTTAGGGCATATTAGGGTAGTTTTAGGGTATGTTGGGGTAGTTTTAGGGTATATTAAGGTATTAATTATAGGGTGGGTTTTAGGGTATATTAGGGTATTAAAGGGTAGTTTTAGGGTAGTTTTAGGGTATTTTAGGGTATTTTTTAGGGCATATTGGGGTAGTTTTAGGGTATATTAAGGTATTAATTATAGGGTAGTTTTAGGTATATTAGGGTATATTGGGTATTTTTGGGGCAGTTTTGGGGTATTTTTAGGGTAATTTTAGGGTTAGGGTATTTTAGGGTATATTAGGTTATTCAGGGTATTTTTTAGGGTTTTTTAAAGGTTAGTTTTAGGGATATTAGGGTATTGTAGTGTATGTTAGGGTATTTTTAGGGTATTTTTGGGTAGTTTTAGGGTATAATGGGGTTTAATTTTAGGTCGTTTTAGGGTAAATTAGGGTATGTTGGTAGTTTTTAGGGTATTTTTAGGGTATTTTAGGGTATATTAGGGTTAGGGTATTTTTTAGGTGTTTTTAGGGTATGTTGAGTAGTTTTTAGGGTATATTAAGGTATTATAGGGTAGTTTTAGGGTATATTAGAGTAGTTTTAGGGATGTTAGGGTATTTTAAGGTATTATAGGGTAGTTTTAGGGTTTTTTTGGGGTCTGGATAAATTCATGGATGGGGATGGGTGGTGGATGTAGGAAGTGTTAAGTAACAGGCATTACCACGTGTAGGTCTCGCGGCCTCATGTAGCTTCCTTATTTTCTTAGGGTTCGTATGTTCTTATTGACTATTGGTGTACGTATTTTCATCACATTATATCCATGCTTATTCATATATTTATATTCTTTTTGCAATGATCGATAAATGAAGATAAATTATAATATTATCTTTTCTTTGCTTTTCCAGATGAGTGAAAAATAAGTGTTTTTAAATAGCGGTACAACTACAGCTAATTAGTAACTAAAGTATAACTCTAACTACTGGTCTAACGACTTTAATACAATACAAGGGCATTAATAGTGGACGCCCGAAAAAAGAAAGAAAGAAAGAATATCTTACACAGAAATAATAAGAATACAAAAAAAAGTAAATAAAGATATAAAATAAAATTTTATAAATAGTGAAAAATAAATAGACAAGACGAGACAAATAAAGACAATGATAATTAAAAATTTAATATAATAAAAAAATAATAATTTAATAATATAATAAATAATTGATATCTTGATAAATTTCTTCGATATGAAAAAAATTATAGGGAGTGAAAAAAGAAAGAAATGAGTGAAAATTGTGAGAAATTTAAAAAAAGTAGAGAAAGTGAGAGATAAGTGAGCGAAATATAAAATGTGAAAAAAGGGGAGAAATTTAAAGTGAGAAAATAAGTGCAAGTGAAAAAAAATAAGTGAAATAAACGAGAGAAAAAGAGAAATTGAAAAATAAAATGAAATTAATAGAAAATATGTGAGAAATTTAGGGTATTAGCGAAAAAAAATGAGCCTTAGTGGATGAGAAAAAAAAAATTAAAAATAATAAATAAATAAATGCGGCCACGCCCACACCTCTCACAACATATGCGCAGACCTGTAACTCACGGACACACGCACGACACACACAGCTGCCAATAGGAGGGGGGGAAAATAGCGATATAATAAATAGTGATGAACCCTTCACGCCCAGATCTTTCCTCGCTAAAAAAAAATGTCGTCAGCAATAAAAAGAAAAGTCACGAAATACAAATTAGTTAGTGGACAAGATACTAAACAGGTCCACTATTAAGAATTGCTATTGTGACGAAGACCAGCCACAATCAGACAAAGGGAATGATCAGCATGGTGGCCGCACTCAAATTCAAGCTCAAGGAGAGGCGAGGGGTAATAAGGCGCGCACAGCCACAGGCAGGCAGTCCTGGTTGGAGCGCCATGCCCCAAGACTTCCTCTCCTCCTCCCTGGCCGCGACGCAAAGTCCCCCAGGCTTCCTCTCCTCCTCCCTGGCCGCGACGCGCAAAGTCCCCCAGGCTTCCTCTCCTCCTCCCTGGCCGCGACGCAAAGTCCCCCAGGCATCCTCTCCTCACCTCACCTCCCTTACTCCGGTTCAGACAACCATCAGTCACCGTGAGAGCCACCCAACTCCCATCCCTACTCCGGTGTTGACGCCAGCTCGTCACCGTGAGAGCACCTCAACTCCTACTCCCACTCCGTCATTCCCTACCTGTCCTCCCCGTCCCGTTCCTCTCTTCCACTATCTACAGGAGGCTGTGGCGGATCCCCGTGCAGTTGGAAAAGGCGGGTGTTCCCCGCCTTACACACCCCGACTGACCCATGCACGCCGTCAGTTACAGGCGCTCCTGGCGGTGCCCTTCCCTACCTCCCCCATCACGCCATCACCGAGCCGCAGAGGCCTCGGTGGTAAGGCCAATCGCGGTGAGACTCCTGGTCGCCTCTCCCGTTGGACGTCCAGCCCATTGAAGACACCGCCCAACCTCAATCCACCTACACCGGGACGCTCAATCCGTCCTGTTGGTGACTGAGGCCAACCGCGGTGGGACTCCTGGCCGCCTCTCCTGTTGGGCACCCAGTCCCCAGGGGACACCAACGTGCACCAAGCCACCCACACCGGGACGCTCGCTCCCTGTCCAGTTGGTACCCGAGGAGGACTTGGGAGTCTGGTGCCTAGCCGCTGCCAAGGGGCAGTGAAATATATATTCTGTATGTACCAAAGGAACTTGTAAAACCAAAGAGGAAATAAACACAAGCCGGAGATCACAGTTTCTTTGGCCCTCGGAGAGAACCTGATATAGCCACGTAACAGCTATAGTAACTAAAAATCGTCTAATGGTAGTCAAATTACAATGGAAATAAAGTTCTGGGCCTCAAGGGGTTAAAATAAACTGTTCTCCTTAATAGCGTAGAATGTGTATGTGCGTGTGTGTGTACGTGGTGTTGAGTCGAGCAGGGATCTCTTTATGGGGTGGAGTGTGTGTGTGTGTGTGTGTGTACATCACCACCACCAAGTTCACCGAAAGGTAAATGCGTGTTAAAAAGCTGTTTATATGGGTAATCCTTCCTTACCTTTAATTACACATACACACACACACATAAGAACATAAGAAAATAAGGAAGCTACAAGAGGCTGAGAGACCTACACGTGGTAGTTCCTGTTACTTAACACGACCTACATCCACCTTTCATCCCCATCCATAACACTGTCCAGTCTCCTTTTAAAACTCCCTAATGACTCCCCACTAACTACCTAAGAAACTAAGTCCATTCCAATCATTTACCACCCTATTTGTGAACCTGTTCTTCCCTATTTCTTTTTTATATCTACAGTACGCTTTTCCAGCGTTCCTTTTCCACACACACACACACACACACACATGTACAGTATTCATTCAATGCAATATACTGTACTCTTCTTCTTCATTTAAATCCTTTTATAATTATGGCCCACTATTATTATTGGCATCATTATGTGTTGTAGTTGTTGTTAGTGTTGTTGTTGCAGGTGATATTGGTGCTCCCAGACTTCCACATAGGTGAGGTTCATGGACTGAGCGACGTGTTTCTATAGTAACATTGCATTTATAAGCCTTTTATATAGGCCTTTTATAACATTTTATTGCCTATAGTAACATGTTGCCTTGCTGCATCAGTCTCCGATTTAACCTTATTTTAACATAATGTGGTTAAATTTCAGGGTTTAGGGTTCATATTGTAGGTAATGTTACTACTAGGGTACTTTTCAATCAATATATACAATGTCTATAAGAGATGTAGCCTGTCGGATGTCTAAAAATGCAGATGTGCGGATGCGGATATAAACTTTTTACAATCTTGGCAAGGTAGAAGGTAAAATCTTGGATGTTGGATGCTGATGCAATATTGATGCAATTTTTGTTTTTTGCAGATGAGGCTATCCATAGACCACTGTATACCTGGACTGCGCACGAGACAATGTTTTGAATTCCAATGATCTGAAACTCGAGAAATGCCAGTGGTCGCTGGCAGTTTTAACTCAAAGGTTGGTCTACTGTGTTTTGGCTCCGCGACTAATATTTTTCATAAATTAATTTCGCGATAAACATTGATGCACCGCATCTGAATACCCAAAAATATAGTTCTTCTGTTGTTCTACTAATTATATGGATGACATGCATTATGATGGAACGTTCTATAATAGCAATTTAATGCAAATTACTCGCCTCGTGTAACAAAGCTTAATATATTTTTTACATGTATATTGTGGCATGTAAAATTTGGGCGATGTTCACACTGTTTTCTAAGACAGTACTGCTGCGTCTGGCAAACGCTTGTCAAAATACAATAAGCAATGCCTTGGAAAAACGAAGAATAAAGAATGCCGAAATCGGCTTGTTGCTGCGACAATGTAGGTTATAATTGTGGAGGCGACGTGCCGCGGCGGGGAGTGGTGGGCGGGGAGATTGTGGCGGGGAGATTGAATCAAAACTTTGCCACTTCACGCGTCGACTCATTGCACTTCCAGGCTTTCTATCTGATTGATACACAATAATAACAGGAAAATATGACTGCCTAGGTATAGATAACTTCTAAACATTCGTTATTGACTATATAATATCATAGAGTAGCATTTACCTCGCCTCCTCAACTATAACCTCCTTGGTTATTTGGTTATATACAATGTTTTACAGAATCAGGCTTCTATACAATATACATATAGAAGAAAATCGTTTTTAATATTATACTTGTGTGTTTTAAGTGCAGTGGAATAAGCCCATATTTTTCTTTCAAGTTGACCAACTTTTCACCAAATTTTGAGTTAAAACTGCCAGCGACCCCTGGCATTTCGGAGTTGCAGTTCTCTCTAATTGCGGTGCTGCATAGGGGCCTGCGGGGCGCCCGACAAAGAGATAAGATATAGTGGTCTATGGACTATCATATAGACTGGTTTATCAGTATATATGATATACTGTAATCTTTGTAAATGTTTGTTCTATAATATTATCAAATAAAAAACAGTAAAACACGCTAAAGAAATGCCATTACGAGACTGAAGAAATATGCATGAACTTTTATGATGCACTTAACTCTTCGCCATTTAAAACTTTACGAGTCAACTTTTATCATGAAGAGTATCAATAGAAGCGCTATTTTATTAGCTTTCTATTGCTATATTTCGTTATCTGATAAATGAATTAGAACCATGCATAAATTAGCGTTAAACAAATAAATAAAATCATCAATCGGGTGTAATTTTCCCGATTGATGATGTTATTTATTTACTTATATATTTCGTTTTCTGATAAATGAATTAGTACCATGTATAAATTAGCGTTGACTAAATAAATAACATCAATCGGGAAAATTACCCGATTGATGATTTTATTTATTTAGTTAACGCTAATTTATGCATGGTTCTAATTAATTTATCAGATAACGAAATATAGCAATGGAAAGCTAATAAAAGTGCGCTTCTATTGATACCCTTCATGATAAAAGTTGACTGGCAAAGTTTTAAATGGCGAAGAGTTGAAGTGAATTCACTCCGCAGGTTCATGCATATTTCTTCAGAGTCTCGTAATGGCATTTCTTTACCGTGTTTTACTGTTTTTTATTTGATAATATTATAGAACAAACATTTACGAAGATTACAGTATATCATATATACTGATAAACCAGTCTATATGATCCGTATATATATAATATATAAATATATATATATATATAAATAAATATATATATATATATATATAATATATATATAATATATATATATATATATATATATATATATATATATATATATTATATATATATATATATATATATATATATATATATATATATATATATGAATCCGAGCGGCCCTCCGATTACAGGCCCTTGTGCGACAGGCCGATATTCCATGCACAGTCCAGGTATACAGTGGTCTATGGGCTATCACATCACAAAATGTTACTTTACCACTCC